>CAKNXH010061736.1:54742-144407 GCA_932178445.1 Andricus quercusramuli
AGACGGGGCAATATGTCTGATTTACCGCGGTTCTACTGGAAGCTTGTTTTATTTTTTTTAGATGTCATTTACTCTCAGCGGGACCCTGCGGTGATTGTTTTATATATATATATATATATATATATATATATATATAAAATCCTCCAAAAGTCTTTCAATCTCAATAAATGCACAAGTACAAAGAGATAGCACAAATCAAAAATACGTGGTTGACTAAGTTAAGGCTTGATTCGGAAGACCGGGGCCTGACGCTTCTCGGACAATGTGCTCTGTCGCTCCCCTTCCCCACGGCGTAGAAGTACTGGCGGACTACTTCAAATTTTAAGATGAAGGTGCCGTTAGATGTCGCCTATGGTATCGAAGTTGATGCATGGCGCAGGATTCGATCTGGTACGGTCATGAGTACGAACATGAGCGGAAATCTCATCCCTTCGTCGCCGACGTTGTGCAGTAAGCCACTGCACTCATGACCGCATCAGCTCGCCCTAGGGATCGCGGGACCTTGTAGTTCGTGGAAGGAGCTTACGGTTCTTATCGGACTATAGATCTGGATGGTTGAACCAGAGAGGCTGCATCGCAAGGTGTTGCTACTCTGGGGATCTGACGGCCAGGCAGTGGTCTCAAAGGAGATGTCTTAACGGGGACTTTGGGGCACCAGGTTGAATCCCATAGTATGTAGACCCGCGTCCTGCTAGCGGGGCTCTGAAGGGGGTGTTTCTAGTTTCCCTGGCTTCTCGTGCGACATTTAATGAAACACGAAAAACAAAAACAATAAAAAAAGGCGCCTCGGTGGTTATAGCCAGGCGCTTTTCAGTGGTGCAGGCAGGAATTGCCCTAATCCAAGAACCCTGGTTATACAGGAAGGGATAAGTGGCACTAATTCGGCACTGTCAAGAGAACTCGAAGGGAGGCTTGCGGAATTCCCCTCAAGCTTTGGTACCATTGATAAGTTGGAGCACGCCGCGGATTTTTTGCGAAGGGCTTTGACAACATCATATGAGAACAATTGCCCTACAAGCATAATTAAGTCTAGGCAGGGAGCAGAATGGTGGAATACCCACCTGGAGAGACTCCGTAAAAAGACAAGAATGTTGCGCAAAAGGGCAAATAGAACTAAATTGCTTTCAGAAGCTCGCCTGGTGCTCATAACGCTCAATAATGGTGAGTTTGACGAAGACGAAGAAACAACGCTGAATCAGCTGATGGAAGTTCACTTCCCGGGTTTTCAGAGAATCCGAACCTACCAAGAGGACGAAGGCTGGGGCCAAGAGGTGGAGCGGGCCGACTGGCTGCTAAGGTCTCGAGAGATACATTAGGGATGAGGTGCTCTTGGCGTCCCCGCTGCATAGAGGGCATCCTGCTTTTCAGGAAGACTGCTTGGTAGAAACCGCGCTTCATGCTGTTGTGGCAAAATTGAAGCAGCAGTTGGAACAAAAGAAGTATACTGTGGGCGGTTTCTTGGATATAGTGGGGGCTTTGAGATGTGGCGTGCCGGACCAGCTAGTATGCTGGATAGGAAGCATGCTACGCCAGAGAAGACTCGAGACCAGATGGGGTGAAGGCCTAGTAAGGGGGATAGCTCGACGGGGTTGTACAGGGGGGTGTCCTGTCTCTCCTCCTGTGGTGCATTGTGGTGAACGGCCACCTTCAAAGGCTAAATAAAGAGGGGTACAGAGATATGCATATGACTTTGTAATCCTACTCAGGGGGCACATCTGGAAACGTTGATTGGTCTTATCAGTTCGGCGCTACGGGCTCGGGGCTCAGGGCTCCGGAAAAGACCAACCTCGTCATTTTTACGAGAAATTATCAAGTTCCAAAAGTTGAAGCTCCTGTATTCTCTGGTCATGACCTTTTGGATGCGCAGGAGGGCCATTGGGCTGACGTGGGGTCTAGGGCCTAAGATGCTTACATGGCTCTTCTCTGCTGCCCTAAACCCCAGGCTTCTACATGCGACCGTGGTCTGGTGGCCACGGGCGGAACTCAAAACAATGCAGAACAGGCTGCTAAGATTGCAAACGCTAGCATTTAGGGGTTTAACTGGAGCAATGAGGACTACGCGCACAACGGCGATAGGATTCATGGTCTGTGAGGAATCCCTACATGTTGCGATAACCGCTAGAGTGGCATACGCGATGGGCCGCCTGGCAAGAGTGAATAGATGGACGCGAGGGACTAGATGCACTAGGCTCCCGAGTGATTTCAGTGCACTGCTGATTCTAGAGATGAGGCAAGATAAAATAACAAAACGGTTCAACTTTGCCAAAGCTTTTTGCGTCTGCATACCAAGCAGGGATCTGTGGAAAGCAAATGGTAACTTGCTGCTCCAAGGGGAAAGCCGGT
Source organism: Andricus quercusramuli (assembly GCA_932178445.1). Classification (NCBI taxonomy): domain Eukaryota; kingdom Metazoa; phylum Arthropoda; class Insecta; order Hymenoptera; family Cynipidae; genus Andricus; species Andricus quercusramuli. The sequence goes on from CAKNXH010061736.1 coordinate 57,086, forward strand.
ATACAGATTGCTCCAGGGGAGAAGGAGGGTCAGGAGCAGGTATTTATGACAGGAAGGCCGTTCTTCACTGTGCTGAAATACTAATAGAAGAGAACGCTGCTGGCAGACAGATTACGATCTGTTCGGACAGCCAAGCGACACTAACTGCAATAGGGAAACCAGACATAACATCAGAACTAGTTTCGGAATGTAAAATGGCACACAGGGTTCAAGGGCAACGAAAAGGCGGACCAGTTGGCAAAACGCGGCGCAGCGACTGAATACATAGGACCGAAACCGGTACTAGGGATAGCGTCTTGCTGTGTCGGGATGGCAATTAAAAGCTGGATCCGAACAAGACACCGGGAATACTGGGAACAAATCTAGGGCTGCCGTCAGGCGAAATCCATCCTGGGTTTCACCTATAGGATGCACAGAGCCAGGAAAATCTTGGTTTCACCCAAGAAAGATATAAGAACAGTGGTATGGATCCTAACTGTGCACAACCACTAGAACTATCATATACACAAAATGGGGTATAAGTCCACGAAAGAGTGCAGGAAATGCGGCAGGGATGGCGAAACATCCTTGCATGTGTTATGTCAGTGCCCGGCATTAGCTAGGCTCAGGCACCTGACCCTCGGGGCTCATTTTATGGAAAGAGAGGAAATTACAACGCGATGAGTCCTCGACATACTAGGCTTCGTCAAGAGGTCTGGGGTCGACTGCTGAGAGTGAATATGTAAGGGTGTGGGACAACAGGCTTTATAGCTTGAGCGCCAGGGAAGCTCTCCATGGGCTTACCGCCCGTTTTAAAACTAAACTAAAACTAAATAAAATGAATACCGCATCAGTATGTGGGCTGGATGATGGTTGGTAGGCGGTTAGAAGATGATAGATTTTGAGTCTGGTTCTCTCTCTCTCTCTCTTTTCTAGATTTCGCAGTGTTCCGGACGAGTATCGTTCCTCGGATAAAACACAAAAAAATATAAATAGAACTTTAGTTTGACTGCGAATCAACTGTGACTTACCCTGTCAAGCGTTTTCTAATAATGGTGTCAAAGAAGGGCAGAAGAGCCCTTAACAGACCGTTAAGTAGAAAACTGCAACCTTACAAAACAATTGAAGTTTGAATAGATGGACACAGGGAGGTGCTCTGGGGAATTCTTCTCTTTCATTTTTGGCTCTGAAATTTGCGACAATCTAGCAAAAAATAGCAAAACTACAATTGCAATCCCGAGAACGAGGTCTGAAGTTCAATAAATAATAATAAATAACAATTATTGCATTATTATCACATTATCACATCATAATTAATAAATAACAAATTTTGATAATGCACAATAGATGATAACAATAAATCATAATTGTAATAAATAAATAATTATGGATAATGAATAAATTATTGTAAGTGATAACGGTCATTGACTGTGACTCTATCACTTATGATGCCAGGTTACGTAGACATATAAATAATAATAATTAACGGCAACGGCCATACCACGCTGGAAACACCAGTTCCCGTTAGATCACTGAAGTTAAGCAGTGTTGGGCGCGGTTAGTACTTGGATGGGTGACCGTTCGAGAATAATACTACTGCGTTGCTGTTGGCGGTTGTGGGTGTGGTGAGCTCACACTTGTAGTTATTTACTACAAGAAACTATCCACCTAGAAACCCTACCCGAATCGGGTAGTGTCACGCCTACCCCTATAGGCTCGCTGAAAGGGAAACGGCTTAATGGTATAAAAAAAAATGATTCCTATAGTTTCTATTCGAAAAATAATTATCAAAATCTGTTGACGTTTTAAGTTTTGAGTTATTGAATATTCAAGCCTGACCAACCAATAGCATGGTATAAACAGTCGTGTCTGATCGGGAGCCCAACGCAGTGCTGTTGGAGCGAGCGCCAAGGTGGGGTTCGCGAGAGGAAAACAGCAGTCAGTACACTACGTTTGACTCCCACTCACGTATGCACTACTGTTTATACCGTGCTCCTGATTGGTCCAGCTCAAATATTTAATAATTCACAAACTAAAACTTCAACTGATTTTTGGAAAAGGAATGTTAGATTTATTTGTTCAATGTTTATAGAGCCATATAAGTCCGGACACTTGAGTCTGGGACACCCTGTATAGATAAAGTAATTAATTTTAAGCAGTTAGTTGTGGGTTTCGTTGTCACCAACGTTCTGAGATTATACCCAGATAGCAATATACGTGCATAGTGCGACGCACATGCGTCGCACGCGTGCGGATTTTGTCGCACGGTGTGCACGCAAGCAATGACGCAGATGCGTCCTCATATGCGTGACAGGTGCGTCGCACGTCGTGCGGATATCACGTCATGCTGGTATAGTGCGAGTACACGTTGCAGGTTCTTGCGGACGGTATATATATGTATGTACAATATTTAAATATAGATTGTTGAATAAAAGGCAGGTAACAGGATAAACAAAAAAAGTTTCGTGCGAAAACGTTCTGAAACAAAAATTTTGTTGCGGGAGGAATGGGAAAAAACAAAATATTCTTTATCTACCTTGTCTTGAATCTCTTCATAATTTCGAAAACTGCGCGTTCTCTACTATAATAATCGGGAGAATGTATGGTAGGGAAATTTTTCAGTATGTTCAATGTATATTTTCTACTTATTTTGATTTTTAAAAGTGCAATCTACGGTGGTGTTTTGTTTACCGCACCAGAAATTGAGGTTATGTGTCACTATTTAATCAATATTTTCAGAATTTCACGTAACTCTGACTGGATATGTGTCAATTATGAAATAAAGTGTTCTCTTATTTGCTATACACGTTTGGATAAACATATAGCAATGTTTAAAAATCATTTCTCTCTTTTCACTTAAAAAAAATACATGGCGAGTCAAAATGATCCAAACGATACATTACAAAATATAAGTATTAAAATACCAAATGAAATATAAAATAAACTGAACACGAAAACCGTTTGCACTCCGAAATAAATTGTACGTACATATGAATTATGAAATATATCTAAGTGCCCACGAACAAGAAGACTGCAAATTGTCAACATTCAATAACGAATCGATAAACGACCTAGCCTAACCACCGCAACCGAAAGGAACACCATGTTATATGGATTTTTCTTACCACGTGATCAGGCGGTAACTTGGAACTGCTTTTATTTAAACCCTGATCCGTCAATATAGAATGATGAGCAGGGTAAAATAAATTAAAAATAATCTGTTTAAATAATGAAAATAACAAACACATAGTTGTCTAATATCGAACTTGCAAAAATTTGTTTCTTTTTAGTGATTTATAAATTGTCTGTCCAATAAAAATACAAATATGTTTCTAAAATTAAAATTTATATTTTACATCTTTTTAATATTAGGAAAATGTTTGAAATTCGTAGTAGTTTTACAATATTAATAATTCATATTATTTTTGTCCTATAATTCACCTATCACGATATGCGACTCATATGCCTCGCACATATGTGCCTGCACGAAGTGCGAGCGGTAACGCTGCGTTTCGGCACGCATGGCGTGCCTCGCATGTAGTGCGAGTAACGTGCGTCGCACGCTTGCTATCTGGGTACGTTCCAGATGTATGTGTGTGTGTGATTATTACTCCAAATCGGCCAGCGATCATCGAGCGTGGTTCCCCCGCAGGTGCCAAAAGCGCAAGAAGATCACTGACTCATTTCCGAGTTTTCTCAAAATCGGCTTCGACCCACAAGGTTAGGCTCTCGAAAGGCCCATTCATCTTTGGTAGGACACCAGCTTTTTCTGAGGTAACCTACAGTTTAAGGTGGGTTCCGAACCACCTAAGCCCCATTTGATGCACATAGAAAAATCTCCATTGGTACCAGCTAGGCTTAGGGATCGAACCCCAGACGTCCTGCATGGAAGCCTGACACACTATCGTCTGTAAATGATATAATAAAATAAAATGCGCACTAAATTAAAAATGCTCACCAATTTTGTAATTACTATAAAATTTTTTGATGAAAAAATAGTATCTGCATAATTCTTGGAAGAATCACTATCCTTTAATGAAGTTAGACCTTCCAGTGCATTCCAATTCTGAGTATGAACGTATTCATGCAATTGAAATGAGATAATTGAAGCATTGAAAGTTCGTCGGCCTTCTTCATCGAATTCTATGTGTCCAGTGAGTTCACCCTTTCTTGACAACTGCAAATACAAATTATATAGTTGTTAATTTATTCGATAGAAAGTAATGCACGGGTCAAGAAATGAATGCTCAACGCGACCCGTGGGCTTTAAACGCTAGGTTCTAAGTTACGCAAAACATAACAAGAAGACTGTTATCAACGTTTTTCCTTCAAACAGGGGAGACTGTGGCGCGATGAACATAGTTCTAATTTCCAGTGAAATACTTGCAATCTATAGTAGTTTTTTTAAATGTAAGTAGCTCTTTATATTATTTGAATTTTCATGTATCAATTTTCTGAAGGACGAAGTGTTTCAAAAATAGTAATTGTGTTAAAAATATGAAAATTGTAAACTGTTCACATGTCTCATATCACCCCAGCTCTGGGGCGAGAGGAGACACGTAGTAGGGCTAAAGGAGACACGCTAACTGTCATGACGAAACATCGTTGAGATTGACCTATATATGACATTGTTTTCACTAATAAGCAATAATTTTAACTAATTCTTTTTCAAAGTATAATTAAGTCTTATTACTCAGGGGACCGGTTGCATAAATGCTTGAAAGGATAAATGCAAATAATGATCATTTTAACACAATTATTTTTTTAGTTTTACTGAAAATAGGAATTTTAACCTTCTGATATCCTTAAACTCTAAGAGTCTTGTCACAGTCTCAAGCTTTTTTCTGAAAAATTTTAAGGAATTATTTCAAATATAAATTTCAGAAGATTTCTGCAACTTATCGGTGTAAATAAAAATGAATGTTTTGACTGGAATATGCTGGAAAAAAACAACTACAAAAACATCTCAAATTAATTAGGAAAATTAACCTTTAAAACGTATAACGATGAAGACTTATAATTTATCAAATAACACTCATTTTATAAATTGGATGTAAGTATACTTCTATCACTCACATTTTTGCAAAATTTTTTCACCGACACATCTTTTTACCAACATTTTGTAAATTTGCGAGCTAAAGTTGCTCTGGGAACTTGGTGAGCAATTGCAGCTGGAATTCGTTTGCAATACAGATTTCACAGCCGCAGCCATAGACGCTTCTGACAAGGGGGGTTAGGTTGGTGTCCGACGCCGATTTTTTTTAACTTTGCAGGTGAAAAGAGGATCCCAGACTATAAAAAAAAATTAATTCTTTGGGCAATCGTTCATATTTAGGGGTGGAAATCACCCCTTCTATATTTTTGATACTTTTACTGTTTTAAGAGGTATCATTGTTTTTTCTTTCTTGTTTTTGCGCAAAATTGTTCTAATTGATTCTATATTATAATATTATCTTGAGATTTAAAAATACTTACCCCCTAGAGTATCATAATTCAAAAAATCTACCCCTATAGGATGCTTCGCCATATGACTCATAGTTTAAGATTTTGGACTTTGTTGCTGCAAACATCTAGTTTTGATAATTAATTCTATTAAAAATTATCAGTCTTATTCGAAATAACTCCTAAATTCTGTGCCATCCACCCCTTTAGTATTATCAATAAATAAAAAATTCAGTTAATAATATGACATTTTTGTAAGTAATGGATTAAAATATTTAGTTTGGACAATCAATAATAATATAACTAATTATTTGTTAACGATGGCACATGTTCTTATATTAATAAACCCTTGTTATGTGAAAACTACCCCTCAAAATTTTCTTATGTTTTGTTTAGCAGGCGATTTTAATGACAATACATATATAACAGAACTGTTTAAAGAATTTTTATTTAGGTTCAGGCACGTACATATTTCCATTCAAAATTGTACACACATACACGTTTTGCAAAATTGCGCATAAAATTCTAATCTAATTCTAATTTTAATCGAAAATTGTTTTAAATAACGAAAAATTAGTTAAAAAGAAACTATATTATACGATTTTTAAGGCACGAAGTTTTCATAGTAATGATATTCTTCGAAGAAGTGTTTGAGGCACAACCTCTTCTTGCACCATGCACATGTTATTACTGCAACATCACCGCAAATATCACAAAAAGGTTAAATATCTTCCTTGAAACAAAAGTCTACAGGGTTATCAAAATGTGGAAGACAATGTGAAGACAATTGATTATGTGTAAGGGACTGTAATTTTATAATGTTATTTCTAATATGCAAGTTAATATCAGACCTCAAAAGAATAGAAGTGTCTGAGATTTTTCGTACGAAATTCTTCGAGATCTTAAACCCAAACACATCCAAGGGCTGAATTTTCCCAGTTGTGCCTTTTGGAATAGTTTTCAGTAATATAATAGCTATACCTTCCGGTATAGCAGTTCGCACGGTTTGTTCACACTGGCCACTCCATGAATCTAACAATAACACAGAATTTTCTCCTACGTTAGGGAAAAATACATCTTGAAGCCACATTTGCAGTAATTCTGAAGAAAGTTTACCGGATTTAGAGGCTTGCAAATAAATATTGTTTGCCTCAAAAAGCCCTTGGCTTACTCTTGGTCCAAATTGTCCGGATGGTTCCTTTAAAACTACGAAAAGGGGTGAAAGTAATCTTCCATCGGCAGATATGGTTGGCTGAATCGTATAGCTATGCGTGGTGAAGGAAACCGATTTAACAACATTTTCCACAGTTTTTGTTCCTTTCAAGCTCAAAGTTCTTCCACTGTGTAATTCCAAATTAAAACCACTTTGATCGGAATTGAAAATTTTGCTTTCCCCACACCTCAGAATTTCTGATTTTACATTGTTTTTAAAAACATCACACTCTTGTTCTGTATCTCTAGTTTCATGTAAAGATGATACAGATATAAATTTTGTGATTTTTCGCGAAAGAACGTTATGAATTTTCTTGAATTTCCATACCCACCAACGTGATGCTTGAAACCATGGCATGTCCAATTCATGCTTCTTTTGTAAAATCCATCTTCGAAGATCTATATCGTGAACTGTCATCTTTAAATCAACAGCCTCCTTCAAATTGTCGAAAGTGTATTTTGCAATGTTGTATAGCTTATCTTCTTGGTCACCACCACTGTTGACTTGTTCTTGCCATCTTCTTAATTGTCGCTCTGAACGAAGCTTGTTGAATCTTTGATGAACGGTTGTAAAAGATAACCGTTTTTTCTTTCCAGAATTCCAAAAGTCAACAGCTTCTTTTTTATAGTCGAAATTAACTCTCTCCTCTTGATATAAACAACTGGGAACTTCACCATAATCCTTTTCTTCTTCTTGTTCTTCATCTATCTTCAATCGGTTGTATGTCAATTTGACTATCCTCATGAGCAAATTGTATGTCAACTGAATTTTCAATAATAAATGAGGAATCAAACACATTTTTCATTATAATATCCTCTATTACATCGTGTAGATGTACCTCCTCAGGTGTTACTTCTGAAGGCTGAATGCCAAGTTTTTCCTTATTGAACGTTATTGTCAATAACGATATTATATTTAATGGATTGATTCTCATTTTATTAGTAACACTTCGCACAATAGAAAAAGAAGCAAATGTGACTGAAAAAATGTTCTTTTCTTTTGCTCTATATACGTGCCTGATAATGGCTTATATACATTCCTGATAATTTTATATTTGTACAGTTTTATTAAAATTGCCAAAATGATAATATTTTTATCATATCAGACACCCAACTTGTAAACAGTCAATATTTTGTCAATTAGGTTGTTTTTACGTATGTCATGCGGCCTCATTTGGATAATAATAACCACAATTTATCTTATTATTAAAAAATGATCCAATTTTAATATTGTCGTTATTATCTGAATGAGACCGTATGACATACGTAAGAACAAACTAATTGACAATTATTCATTTGACGGTCTAAATAATAAGTTGTGTCTCACACAAATTCTGAAGACAATATTTTGTTTGTTTTTTCCATTTATTTTTTATTTCGTAGAAGATATATTTTAAGTCCAAAGCCTTGAGCAATAAGGGTTAGAGGGACGATATGCGAAAGGGTATGTGTAATGTGTGTACAATTTTCAATGGAAATATGTACGTGCCTGAACCTAAATAAAAATTCTTTTAACAGTTCTGTTATAGATGTATTGTCATTAAAATCGCCTGCTAAACAAAACATAAAAATTTTTTGAGGGGTAGTTTTCACATAACAAGGGTTTATTAATATAAGAACATGTGCCATAGGGTAGATTTTTTGAAGTATGATACTCTAGGGGGTAAGTATTTTTAAAACTCAAGATAATATTATAATATAGAATCAATTAGAACAATTTTGCGCAACAACAAGAAAGAAAAAAAAATGATACCTCTTAAAACAGTAAAAGTATCAAAAATATAGAAGGGGTGATTTCCACCCATAATTATGAACGATTGCCCAAAATATTAATTTTTTTTTATAGTCTGGGATCCTCTTTTCACCTCCAAGGTTACCAAAAAATCGGCGTCGGACACCAACCTAACCCCCCTTGTGAGCATGACTGGCTGTCAGTTTTCCTTGTATACGTTATCCTCATTGCAACATTTTGTATTTTTGAACTCTACTCTTGAAACTTTTCGACCGGCTCCATAAAAAGGTTATGAACGCTAAATGGCAAGTTTTTATTTAAATAAATGTGTGTAAATGCATTATCACATTTGAGTTCTATGAATAAACTTTACGAAAAACCTAAGTTTTAAACTATTACCTGTTATTTTCAAACATTCATTTCCGTTTCAAAACACAACAGAATAACAGTATTTAGGTGTCGACATTTTAGTCTTTTTAGTTTACGTTTTCTTTTTCATTTTTCATTGTTTTTTTTTTTTTAGATTTCGAGATATTCAATATCATTCTTTCTGTTATTCTTGGGAAGAACAGTAATGAAAACCACGTATTTTGAGAGAAAATTCAGTGTCCCATGTGACCCCGTATGCTCATCTCACCCTGCTCTCCCTTGAGATCAAAACGACATTTTTCATCAATCATTTTCCTTGTTTGGCAACGCAACCACTGTTGTAAAAAATAATTATGATAGTACACTCATTAGTTTCACTCCTTATAAATTTTAAGGAATTAGCTAGTCGAAAATCTTTAAATTCTGCTTATTATTAATGATATTCCTATTAAGCTTGCAAATTTAATATGGCATGATGGCATATCGTAAAAATACCTTTACTTTTCAAATGTTTTTGAGAATGCACATTTAAATTAAATTTTTGATAATTTGATTCAATGAAAACTAAAGGTATTTTTATTTGTATTCTGTGAACAAATGTATTCATTAAAGCACAAGGAGCTATGCACTGAGTATTCAGGGAGTGAGATGGCCGACTGCTATACAGACACCTGAAGAGACTACCCCATGAGCCTTGCAACTAGTCCTCTGACTACTTCTGGAATACCTCAGACTCTGGGTGATCCCACGATGACCCTCTAACTCCAGTCGCTACGGGCAACTGTCCTTTGTCTCTTTTTTAACTGCAACACAAATAAGGGGCCGTCCATAAATCTCGTGACGCGTTTTCCCTTTGTTCAAATAAAGGTGAGAATAAAATTTTCTCTTGGGAACAAGGATGCAACGATATAAACAATAGAAGAACGCGTCACGAGATTTATGGACGGCCTCTAATAGACCAAGAGCTCATGACATAAATGATGTAATTATAGGAAAGAGGTATATTGTGTGCCAGATAGGTTCGACTTACGATAACGAGCGTAATGATGCGTGACTTGCAGGTCTGAGTGGAGTGGAAGTGAGTGGAAGAGGTGAGCGGTGGTGACCTGACAAAGGTGAAAATTTTCATGGTTAATTAATGTGACTCGGAATAGCTTGAAAATTTGTGTACGTGTAGAAGATGGCATATAAATAGCCCCTGCGAGTTTTGAGTCACCTGACTTGACGTAAAGGTGCCATAAATCACCTTCAAAGTTGCCGGAAATTCAGGCAAAATTTCTTAATATTGATTTTACAGGAAAAATTTTCAAACAAAAGTTGTTCTACTTCGGAAGATGGATATTTTCATTCCTATATTATTTTTTGATTAAATTGATACATTTCGAGAAAACATCGATTAAATAATACGAGAACAATCAAAAGCTTTTTTTCTGTCCAGCAAGTCATTTTTTCAAAAATTATCAAGAGAGAAAAAATGCTCCCCAGTAGGTTTACTTCAACATTACTGTGTAATATTTCATTCAAATGTTTATATTTACCGAGTTATGCGCATTTTTCATGTTTTTTTTTTATTTTTCCTTTCACTGTTCTATCTGTAGCAATTTGAAAGAAGGTGTTCTCAAAATGAGGAAATCAATGGTGTAAGTCTTGTGTAACTAATTGGCGTCAACAGCTTTCAGGTAAAATAATAACTTATTCTCCTATAAACAATAATAAACAGAGTCACGTTCTCAGCTTCTAATTGACGTAGAAGGTTGTAATAAAGCTGAATATTATTCTAAAAAATTAAATAACAAAATCGCTTTACTTTCACATTTACATCATTCATTTTTGTTAAAGTTTATACATTTTTCCGTTGGAATGTTTCCGATCTTCATTACCGTGACGAAAGTCAATTTCCCGGATGCAGCATGGGGCCGTCTCAGATTTTTCGATGGCTATTGTCGTAGGCGTAGACGGTGACACTGCTTGAGAGACCCCATGCTGCGCCCGGAAAATTGACTTTCGTCACGGTAATAAAGATTGAATACATTCCAACGGAAAAAGTATAAAATTTAACTACAATAAATAATGTAAATGTGAAAGTGAAAGTAAAGCGATTTTGTTAGTTAATTTTTTAGAATAATATTCAGCTTTATTATTATTAGAACAACTTTTGTGTAAAAATTTTTCCTGTAAAATCAATATTAAGAAATTTTACCTGAATTTCCGTCAACTTTGAAGGTGATTTATAGCACCTTTATATCAAGTCAGGTGACTCGAAATTCGCAGGTGCTATTTATAAGCCATCTTCTACATATAAACAAATTTTCGAGCTTTTCCGAGTCACATTAATTAGGCATCAAAATTTTCACCTTTGCCAGGTCGCCACCGCTCACCTATTCCACTCAGACCTGCAAGTTACGCATCTTCACGTTCGTTATCGTAAGTCGAACCTATCTGGCACACAATATACCTCTTTCCTGTAATTATATCATTTATGTAATGAGCTCTTGGTCTATAAGTGAATATTGTCAAAAATGCGCCTTAGCCTCGACTGTCGAAGTTCCTTGCGTTCGCATTGGTGGGCATATCCAAATTAAAGCTGAGACTAATATCAGACTTCTATCGACTACTAGGGACTTGTCTGTGACCCATAGGTGGCGCGTCCCCGGGTGGCGGATAGGGGAATGCTCGCTGGAAACAGAGGGTAGGGCTGAAATAAAATAGGCCCCGCGGACCAAACAGACTGGGTGAAGGACACACCGAGAAAAAACCATGACCGCTTCCTGTTGCGGCCCTGTACCGAGGGTTTCTGCTGAATACGGATACGCTACTCAATAAGCAGTCGCAGGTAATGTCCAGGGATGGTCCCGAAGGAAAAACCTCCAAGCCAAGGCGTTAATCCACTGTGCCGAAGGCTGCATGGCACCAGGGAAGTGGTGTTCCATACGGTATCTATAGGATACGCAGGCTCTGCGGGGGTGGACCTTTATTTCCCTAGCTACTCGTGGGAATAACATGGCGCATTACAATACTAACAGAAACGTAAGCGAGGAAATGGGTGGTGCTTTGGAGTTGACGGAGGAATCTGATGTAAGGGAGGCATCGGGGACGAAAAAGGACATTGAGATGATGGAGGAATCACTTTTAGAGGTGTACGCTGAGTTCGATGAACTAAAAGGCGTCATACAAACGATGAAGGAGTTTTGCAGCACGAGGAGGAACATGGACCTCCCAATCAAGCAAGGTCTAATAGAAGCTGAGCGACTGATCCACATACTTAGTGACAAATCAGACAAGAACGAAGGCGCGTATAGAGATCTGATTGCAACTTTAGGTGAATCAGTTCTGCTTACCAACATCACATTAAAGGAGAGGGAAGAAAATGCGAAGAGCACAAAGCAGAGTGCAACACAGACCGATGAAGCTTTTGAGACTCCCGGTTCTCATCACGGGAAGCGAGGTCGGGATTCTACTTCGAGTCCCCTTGATGCGAGCTCTACAAGCCTGAGAAAGAAGAAGCCTAGGACGAGTGAAGTTGAGGCAGTCCCGACCTCGACTCCGAAGCGGACAGATGGAGAGAGCAGTCCTGAGACAAACCCCAGGAAACAGGGGAAGAAGGCGCAGACGCAAGCTCGGCCCGAGGCGGTTGTTATCAAACCGTCTGAGGGTATGAGCTACGCGCAAGTCCTTAGGGACTTGAGAGAGAAGGTTGACCCTGACACCCTTGGCGTGAAAATCAGGGGTGTCAGGGAAACTAGGAACGGGGAGGTGTTGGTTGAAGTAGGACCAGCAGCAGGCGGCAGAGAAAAATTGTCAGCTGCCATCAAGGAAGCTATTGGTGAAGAGGGCAGAGTACGAGAACTGGTCCCCCGTGTAGAAGTCGAGTTCTTGGACCTCGACATAGTAACGGTTGTGGCGGAAGTTGAGGCGGCCGTAAAAAGTCACTTCGGTGACGCGACCGGAGAGGTGAAGGTTAGCCTCACAAGGAAACCCTACAGAGGCAATCTGAGGGCCTTTGTGGAGCTAAAGGAAGAACTGGCGTCAAGACTCCTTCGAACAGGACACCTGAAGGTAGGATGGGTGTCCTGCAGAGTCAAGAAGAAGATGGAGGTTCTACGGTGTTATCGCTGCTAGGGCTTCGGCCATATGGCAGCCAGGTGCGAGGGACCCGATAGAACGCCGGCCTGCTGGAGATGCGGTAAAGAGGGCCATAGGGCTGCGGAATGCGAAAGCAATCCGCAGTGCTACCTCTGCGCCGCAAAAGGAGAGAAATCCCGGACGAACCATCTGCCCGGGACTATGAGGTGTTGGTCGTTCCGAGAGGCAGCCTCATCGAGGAAACTTCAAGGACGACCAATTTAAATAATCGCACCCAGCCAGGATGCCGAAGGCCGACGAGCCCGGGTTGTGGTACCACCACACCACTGAGGACGATGCGTGCATCTTGGTTGGGTGCGGTTAGTTGAAATGCCAAGTTGGCTAGACATCGGAAGCTGAAGCACGGCTTAGTTGCCTTACCCCCATGTCCATGAAGTAATGCGGAAGCGGTTCCGAGGATGTGGGTTAGCGGGAAAGCAGTTAAGGTGTAGTGGGTAGGTGCCGTTTGGTAAGTCCCACACTCACCTTCGTTCCTTGTGGGCTACGTGCCCATGTGTGCGTCTCACATGTATATATTTCAAATATGTATGCGTGAGATGCATATATTGGGCTCGCGATCCACACAGTTCGGATGTGGTTAGTGCATGAGCATTTCCCATTTTTACTCCTTTAAAAAAAAAAAAAAAAAAAAAACTAGGGAATCCCAGAAAGATTATCATGCTCAATTCGAGGTAGCAGTCAGGAGAATACTCAGTGCACAGCCCCTCGTTAAAACATATTTACGTCACGAAGTAAAGATGCAATTTCAAGTCCAACGTCATATTTTTCAGTATTGTTACAAGCCAACGGAGCCGGTTGTATTTCTAGATCTTTGGTACTCAACACATTCAGAGCTTCTTTGAAGTGATGAACAGCGTCATACATAACAGCTTCTTCGATCTAAAATCATAAATATCAATTATGTAAAAAGCTGTCAAGGTTTCAAGCTCAAGTAGTAATAAGAATGTAACAAGATTTAAAAAAAATATCACCAGCATCGCCAACGATCAAGACAAAAATTCAGGAGCTTTTTGTCAGGAGATTTGGAAAAAATCAGGAAATCAAACAACAATTCATGAATTAATTGATAATAGTAAATAAAGATACAATGTAATAATAGAATTTTATTATATAAAAGCAAAATGGCATGGAATACGTTTTTTTCAGAGGCAAGCTTATTTTTACAAAAATGAATGTATGTGTAGCAAAGATATTTTGGCGGCAGCCAATCTTGAACTCAATATATCTTCCGATAAATCAGTAACAAAGCAATGCAGCTAGTCACTAACAGTGACAAAATATTCCCTACTTAAATCAGTCATATGCTACAAGGGGAGCGAGTAATATTAGCCAGCCTGAGTAGTTAGTTCTGGTCAGCCCCCTGAAACGAATGTACTTTCGCCTAATAGCGTTAGTTCACAAGGATGATCAAGTGAAGCATTGAGCACAGATGGCGCTGGTAGTCTTTCCAGCCTATTTTTACATGACAGGCATAGGAAAAATTAGTTGAGAATTAATTTATTTGATGTTATTCGCGATGACACTCGGCCTTACGCATATTATAATTAAAGTTTCATATCTTTTTAAATATCATAGTAATTGTAAGTGGAAAAATCTTTAAAGTCTTTTTTTCTAGCTGTGGAAATATGATGGGCTTTAAACGTAACATGGCGAGAAAATGAATTTAAATTATTCTTGAACTCCAGACAAAAATCAAACTTATAAATATACCCAATTTTATTATTAAATTCCAAAATTGTCTATAAAAATTATATGTGACGTGCGCCGAAGAAAGGGGGCTTACTCTGGAAAGCGAGATTTTTCAGGACGAGCGGTCGAAGTCGACCCGATAGACGCGACTTTTAGAAGAGAGGGAATCCCACGAAATCTTCCCTCTCCGCTTGCCACTACATTCCCACGCATGTAGCGGCGCTGCTCACGGACGGGGTATAGATGAGACGCGGAGATGTGGTGGTGAGTGGTGGGAGGTGTTTCACGGGATCTCGAGCTCTCGAGCGAAAGCACGATTTCTCGGGTACCTATGAACTCAATTATCAGCAATAATAACGCTCGGAAATTTTTTTTTATCGTTTCATTAAAAAGAGCACCTCAAAAACTATCGAAAGGTGTAAAAACCTCGATTTCGATTTTTCCAGAGTAAGCCCCCTTTCTTCGGCGCACGTCACATATGAAGTATTTTTACAAAAAATAATTTGGAAAAAAAAGCATTGAGAATCAAATAATATATTCCATTCATTACATATAGTGACAAAAATAGTGCAACATTGATTACACATTTTTAGATAATAATATCGTGAAATTATATTTCATAAACAAAATTACTGCTATGATATAAAAAAAAAAATTGATTAGCATTTCGAACTCGAAAGTTCATTGCCTCACTACCCGATTCGGGTAGTGTTTCTAGGTGGATAAATACTACCAGTGTGGGTCCACCACACCCACGACGGGTCAACAACACGCAGTATTCCCCGAACGGTGACCCATCCAAGTACTAACCGCGCCCAACACTGCTTAACTTCAGTGATCTAACGGGAACTGGTGTTTTCAGCGTGGTATCGCCGTTGACATACATGATATACAAAATTTAATTATAAATTTTAATAAAATAACAGATATTATAATTTTATATTTGGGTGAAGAATTGATTTGGCGGGAAAGGAAATAAAAATAAGAACAATGTCATATTTTGGTATACATAAGTAATTTATTAACAACAGTGACCATAATACAATAACAAATGACTAACTTCAATAAAAGTATTACTTAATTATTCGAAGGAGTAATGAATTTATATAATAGTTAAATTTAAACAAATAAGTTAAGGTTAGGTTATAATTTAATTTTTTATATTTCTATGGAAAAATTTGAAGAAAAAAAAAGGTAGAGTTTTAGTTAAGGATATAATGTTCGATATTGTTTATTAAAATACAGTGTTCAAATAATTTTTCATATTTCTACGGAAGAATTTTTCAAAATAAAGATATCTTTTCGGTTTAAGATAAAATGTTCCATATTTTTTTCTTAAAATACGTAGTTTTTATTCTATTATTTATATTTCTACAGGAGAATTTTTTGAAATAAAGATATACGTAGTTTAATTTTTAAAAAAATGTTTGAAATTTGTTATTAAAATACATAGTTTTCATTCAATTTTTCATATTTCTACCAAAGGATTGTTTACAATAAAGATATCGTTCCAGTTTGAGGTAATATGTTCTATCATTTTCATTGAAATACATAGTTTTCATCTAATTTTTTTATCTTAACGAAAGAATTGAAAAAATGAAGATATCGATTCATTTTCAATTAAAATGTTCTATATTTTTATTAAAATACATATTTTTCATCTAATTTTTCACACTCTTACACTAAAGTTTTTTTCAAAATGAAGATATAATTTAGTTAGAAGAGAAAATATTCGAAATTTTTAATTAAAATATAGTTTTTATTCAATTTTGTAATGAATTTTTCAAAAAAAAGATATCGTTCCAGGTCAAAATAAATTCTTATATATTTTTATTGAAATAAGTTGAAATATAAATGAAATATATTTAATTTTATATCTTCCCAAGCAAGAATTTATCAAAATAAATTTATAGTTTAATTGGAGGAGAAAGTGTTCGAAATTTTTCATTAAAACGCATAGCTTTTATCCAATTTTTTATATTTATGCGAAAGAATTTTCCGAAATAAAGATATCGTTTCAGTTTATAATAAAATTTTCTATATTTTTATTAAAATACAGTCTCCAATTCATTTTCTATATTTCCAAGAAAGAATTTTTGAAAACGAAGATATATTTTCAGTTTAAGATAAACTTTTTTATATTTCTTTATTAAAATACACTCCAAAAAAAAAACATTCCAAATGGAAATTGGGGAAGGTGAGAAAAACGTGTTTGCCCCACATAGGAAAACTAACAAAAAAGAACCAAATCTCCCGCATGCGCTTAAATGAGACTAACTTTGCATGAAGGCAGAAATATATATTACTGTACATGTCGCTTCATTCTTGTCACATTGGACTCGGCCATTCCGAGTCACTCACCATCCCGCTTTCTTTTCTTTTAATAGTCATATTCGTCACAAAAAGCGGGAAGGTGAGTTACTCGAAATGGCCAAGTCCAGAGTGACAAGAATGAAACGACATGTACAGTGAAATCTATTTATGCCTTCATGCACACTTTTAAAAATAATAATAAATTCCATATACTCATGTGTATTAAAATTAATATATCAAGCATAGGAAATCGCCATTAAGAGCGTGTATATTAAATTTCATATAAATTTCTGTTGATCACTTACAAGAAAAATCATATAATTCCATTTTACACAAATTAAAAATAAGATTAGCAGTAATTTTCGATCCTAAATGATTAAACGTGATACGCTCTTCCTGTTCACCAACAATAAAATTAGCTTTCAAGTCGAAAAGTTCAATTAAGCATATAAATAACAGATTTAACCTACAATAAAGTGTACGCGCATTACATTTTTACCATTTGAGTTTTCACATAAACTGCTGCACCGACCTGTATATTAAATTTAATACACATGTATACTCAAGTCACTGCACCAATATGTTACATTTCAGTAGCGGTATTGTATATTTGCTTTACACACATGTATATTAAACTTTATACAGATTTTTCTAACAGTGCAAAGTTAGCCTCATTTAAGCGCATGCGGGAGATTTGGTTCTTTTTTGTTAGTTTTCCTATGTGGGGCGAACGTTTTTTGGGGCGAACGCTTTTCCCTCGCCTTCCCCAATTTTCATTTGGAATGCTTTTTCGGGTCAAGTTTTGAGCATGTAGTCAAGATTTTGTGTACACCTGAACTTTGAATAGTTAAATCGCTTTCGATTAGACAGTATATTTATATATCTTATGACTGAATAATATTTTTTAATTGTATTTTGAAAAATGTTACGAATTGATGTTCTATATCAAACGTAGAAGTTCATTGAGTAAAATTCTTTATTAATTGAATTTTTGAAATTCTAAGTAACTCTACGTTTTAAATGTTAACATAAACACATTATGAAATCATTTTGCCAGGTCAAAATGATACCTTTCTCAAAAATATATACAATGGTCCTGAGTTCCGTCTGATCTGTCAGCGCGTGCGGTCTTGTTTATTAAACGCTCCTCGAATTAGCTGAATTCATTAAGGACTTTAGCCATCTTTCTTGTACTAATAGATTTTCGTTCTGTGATATTGTTTTCTCCTGTAAATTTTGTTACTGTTCCTTTTTCTCTTTTTCTATGATGTTTTGCCCGTTTTTAATCTTTCTATTAGTGCGAAGACGCAATTCGGATACAATTTGGTTCGCGTCTCTAAGCCCATATATCGCTTTAGTGAAAGTGCTTTCCCATCTGCTTTAGGTGTTTTTCATGTGCTTGTAAAAAATTTACACAGGCCTTTGCAGAAGTGCAAACAATTTGGATTGGTGCCAATTTTAAAGTGTCTATGCAGATTCCTAGTGTGTCTCTCCTAGTGATAAACACAGGTGTTATTGCAAAGTAAGTACTAGCAGTCAGGCAAGCCAAATGTCAACAGACGCGTTGCCTACCACTGAGTAAGACAGATGGGAGAAATTAATGATCTCAATCAACTCATTGACACTTTCTCATAAAAATTTGCGTACTGAGGTTCACGGCTCAGCACAATTGCTCGAGGCAATAAACACCAAGACTTCCGAATTTGATAGTAGGATGAAGGAAGCAGAGGGAAAGCTCTCTTGTCTCAGCAATCAATCCCGCGCCAAAAATATCATCCTGTTCAGACTCGTGGACACCGACAAGATGAATAAGGAACTGTTATCCAATATTCAAAAAATGTTCACTAAAGTGGGTTTACAGATTCCAGAGGTCACAGTAGATGTTGATTTTAGACCCGGCAAAATCAAGGGCAACCGCCCCATCATTATTAAATTTATCGCTTCTATATGGGTCAAGCTTGTCTTCAGTAAAGTTATTGAATTTAAGAAACTCAATCTTGCCATCGCTAATGACCGCTCGAAGGAGGAAAGAGAAGAAAGAAGAGCCCTCAATGAGAAGGTCCACAAACTCCGTGATGTCAGCTTCCAGGTAACCCTAAAAGGAAAACAAATCTTCATCGAAGATAATCATATACAAATTAAGGAAGTGGATCAGCTGATACGCGTGCATCAGGGACAGCAGGTGGCAAGGACAAACAACGAAAGAGACAAATCCACAACGACGTGTGAGCCAAATCTGTCAAAGAGGAAAACACTCCTGGAGACGCCCTTCCAAAGGATAACTAGAAATAGAGGTCGATCTCCTAAGCTGGACACTAAAGAACCACAGTATGACGAATCTTTAAAAAAAAATTTGAAACACGGTACACCAAAAACTACTCTAAATGCGGTCACATCGAGACTCAATCTACCCTCGAGGAATCTAGCCGGTGAAGCAGAATAGCAGCTAGACCGCAGGAATTCTACAGGATCAACACACGAAGGTACACTACACATCACTTCCGGTAACTCTGTAAATGCTAAAATAATTTTGTGGAACATTCAGGGTTTTAATAATATAACTAATATATTATACCTCTTAGGGGACCATGATATCCTCTGCGTATGCGAGACTTGGCTGGAGAGTAAGAAAATTGGCCTCTTTCGATCCGCAGATTTCCAAAGTATTTCATCTTCCGGTATTAGAAGTAATTGTCATGGCAGGGCTAGGAGTGGTCAGCTCATTACATATAATATTAATTCCTATGCAACCCAGGAAATAGCGATATCACCCAACTATATTTTTCTCAAAGTCCAATCTCGCTTGGACTGTTTGATATTCGGTCTAGTATATATTCCCCCCCCCCTCCCCCGGTGACTTCAATGATTACCTAGAGAATCTTGATTCCGTATTATACCGCATTTCAATTTCATTCCCTGATTTGCCAGTAGTCGTGGGTGGCGATCTCAACTGCAGGGTATCTGATCTGAACCAATTTGATCCTGAAGCTTTTTATTGCGCGAGCACATTTTACTCAGAAAGATCATCTAGGGACAAATCCTCCAATTCGAGAGGAGAAAAATTTGTGAATCGTATAGATGTTAATGAACTTTTTCTCCTAAATGGACGCTCTCCTAGTGACTCTCCTGCTAATTTCACATTTATAGCTCCCCAAGGATCAAGCGCGATAGATCTTGTATGGTGCTCTATGAAAGGCCTTCACCTCTCTTCTATTTTGTATGTCTTGCGTCTGACTTCCCTCTCTGACCACCTTTCTGCCGTGCTGACTGTGACACTACCTCCTCTACTTCCGGAGAATGAGTTCGAGGTTCTCGATTCAAATAAGCTGTTTTTCGATAAAATTAAAGTAGATGCGTTTGCCTCTTTGATGGAGTGGAGAGGGGATGTAGCCAACATTTATCAGGTTGTCGACTACCTCAACACAGTACTAACTACGACTGTAAAAGATGCTGCAATCGAATTAGATATGCGGAGGAGGCACTATAATTTTACTCAGTCTAAACGTAAGCCATGGGTCGATGATGAATGTCGCGATGCGAAAAAACGGTTGTCCGATGCATTAAGGATTTTCAGAGAAAAAGCTTTTCCAGAGGAATATAAAGTATTATATCTGAAAGAAAAAAATAATTTCAGAAAAGTTCAGGAGATTAAGAAAAAAAACCATAGTAAAACTCAAACTGACATTGTAGCAAATTGTAAAAGCTCGACACACTTCTGGAAAGTAATTAATGCATGGCGACCAAAAGTGCAACACCAAGCTCGCATTGATGCAGACACTTGGCATAAATATATATGTTACAGGCGAAGTATATAATACAGGCATTACATATAATCCCTAGGCATTATATATAATGCCTGACCACTTCAGGCAAAGTATGTAATCAAATACTTATTACATACTTTGCCTAGGCAATATATATAATCCCTAGGCATTATATATAATGCCCGGTACGAGATAGGCAAAGTATATAATCTTGATTTTGAATATAATGATGTAGTGGAAGAAGGGCATGAGAAATTGAACTTTGAACTGAATTTGAATTTTTCTTTTAAATCAAGAGCTGATTAAATTTCAATGAGATTCGTGACAAGCAACTTCTCAAAAATTATTTTAACCATTCTTTATTCAACAACAAAGCTTTTTTTTTAATTTTCAGAAGTGCCATTTTCATGGATGTTTAGATTTATAAAGAAAGATCTCGGAGAAGTGCAATAATAGGGTGGCCCAAATTCAAACCTGTGAAAATTTGAATTTTGAATTTTGATTTTTGGCGGTCGATTGGGGGCGCCCCCCCCCAGGGTGGGTGGAGTCAGAGAAAAAGGAATTCCATATTTTTTCAAATCGGTCAACAATATCTAGTTCCCCGCACTTTTAAAATTACTATGGGGTTTTAAATGAAAAAGCTTGGTTTTCGGAAAAAAGAAAAGAAGACGAACATTTTATTAACTTTTCGTCAATTAAAGTTTGATCGGCTCTTGAGGAATGTTCAAGGAATAATTTACACTCAATAACTTTTGACTTTGACGCCCCCAGCCCCCTTGAGTTGTGCACGGAAATGTCCCACAAAATGCAAAATGTCAGTTTTATGTAAATAATGTTGTTTACTGTCTTCGACAAACAATTTTACTCTTTAGTTAAATTTGATTTTTTTTAATTTTAATTGTTTAGTTAAATTTTTTTGTTGAATTATTCAAATAATTGAGAAATATCCTAAGGAAAAAATATTACTCTTATCATTTGTTAATTGTGTCATTAACTGGAGAAAAAAAAATTTCACGATTGACGGGGGAAAAATTGTTGAGAGAAAAAAAATTGTTCAAATAATTTACAAATATGTTAAGTTAGAAATATTATCTATTATTGAAATTTATCAACTGTATGATTCATCCCGAAAAAGCATAATGTTTTACTTTCTTAATTGTTTGAAGAAACAGCAATTGTTTCAAAGAAATAGTGAAAAAATAATTGGGAATTTATGAAACCAAAAGCAAATTAATTAATTAATATAATTTTTTGGGACGTTCAGCTTATTAGAATCTACAGTATTTGCAAAAAAAAAACGCAAAATTAACACAAAATTACATACTAATTTGAAACTAATTATCAAGTTGTTACAATGTTTACTTTTTTTTAACATTGTGAAGAACGCATTCGTTTTCCTATTTCGCATTAGTTTCGAATATTTAACGGACTTGTAGAATTTATTTAGAAGGATCTTGATTATTCAATTCTCAAGTCAAGAACTTTGAGCAAAATGGATCAGTCTACCATTAAGGTCGACAAGTTGTGGGCCAAAACAACTGACTCTATAATTAACTGGGCGAGTTCTTTAACAGTCAATGAGCTCCAAGAAATACACCATTATTGCGATCTCTCTTCCGAAGGGGATGATATGGCGATGAGATGGCGTTTGGTTAGGTTCCGCCAGCATTGTCGCCATATGCATCGTACTTGGGAAGAGAGTGGGGAGCGCGACTTGACTACCGAGTTGGAAAGGCTTCGGGTATCCCCACCAACTAGTCTCAGTAACCGTATCGTGACATCGCGTGCTCAGTCATCAATTTCTTCCACTACTTGCAGTACCAACGTAGATACGGAATCCTTGTTTACACCGATTACAAGCATTAGTAGCGTTACTTTCCCGAAAACATTAACCAGTATAGTGACACTGGCCCCTCACGAACAAACAGCACCACCATATACTCCCGCTAGTCGTTCCACAATGATTCCTGCTTCCTTTCAGGACGTGGTTCAATCCACAACGCTTAGAATGACTGCTTTTTCTAACGATTATGGTCATACTGGTGCCGCTAGCAGTAATACACACCCTTTCATTTCTCCACATATTTCGGAGCAGCGCAATCAGACTTTTCAGGACGAGGATAGGCAATCAGAGGCTAGTTATGTTACTGTTTCCTTGCAGAATTTAAATCATTTTAGTAGTACTAATCCGTTTTTAGATTCATTTGTACCCACTAGCGATCCTTTCTGTACTGATCATATTCCTAATAGTCATTTAGACAATAGACCCAGACTACAAATTTCTTCTCCTAGTCCTTTAAGCAATTAACCTTCTTCTGATTTACCAACATCTGCGCGTTTTCGTATTAGGGATGATATTCATGCGGTGGTCAAGAACTGGAACCTCCATTATGATGGAAAACGCGATAGTAGTGCGGAGGAATTCTTCACCCAAGTCGAGGAGTGTAGTAGAGGCAGTTCTTTGACATATGCAGATCTCTTTAGAGCACTACCTTTTCTATTGAAGGACTCTGCTCAACATTGGTACCGGTTTAACAGCAGAAAATGGGAAACATGGGAGCAATTTACTATTGCTTTTAGGCGTAGGTACGGAGGATTGAACATTCAAACGCAATTTAGGGATGAGGGGCGTAGAAGGACTCGAGGTCCAGATGAACCTATAGCAGACTACTATCTGGATGCCTTGCCTAAAGTTGAGTATAGGACTTTCGAAGAGTTGGAGGACGCAGGCGAACGATACGAAGCAGCTACTGCTATGAAAAAGGGATAGTTACCCCCTCCTCCAACTAAAGATAGCGTTTTACCGGAATTTGCGTACCGTGCGGATATTATGAAAGCGGATGGAGTAGCAGCCGCAGGAAATGAACTTGTAGCCTTATGTAGTAATACTAGTGGGAGCAATGAGTGTAGTGCTAATAAAAATAATAATAATGGTAATAACAATAAAAAGCACGGTGGTGGAGGTCGTGGTGAGAATTGCGGCAAGAAGAATGGTTCCAACCCCAACAATAATAATCTAGGTAACAATCTAAGTAGTGCTTGTGCCGTAATGGGCCCCCCAGAGGTGCAGGCATCCCCTGTCCCCAATCCTTTTGGATATTATCTGCCCTTTTTCAATTACGGTTATTATCCCGGCATTCCTCAGACACAGGTTATGCCAGCTAATCTCGCATTCCCTCCATTGGAAACCCAGGCCACTGGAGCGTCGAATTCACCCACTGCTGCCGTGGGTTCCAATGTCTGAGGTCCAACACGACCTAGCACAGTGCACAATACCGCTAGTGGCACGCGAAGTGATGTGCTTTACGCTTGTTGGAACTGTAATGAGACGGGACACGGTCTCCGTACCTGTCCTAAACAGAAGAGTGTGTTTTGCCATAAATGTTGTGAATGAGGTCAATACTCGGCGAGCTGTAGCAGATGCTCTGGACCCCCACCGGGAAACGAATAAGAGCAAGTGATGATAAGGTCCAATCACTTCCCACTTTCGTTGTGGAGGCCCCTCAGATTCTCTTTGACCAAGTAAATATGGTACTTGACGAGAGGCGCCTATTTATTACTGTTTGTGTGCACGGCCAACCACTAAACGGAATTTTTGATCCCGACTCTTGGTGCAATTATATAGGCAAGCAAGCTTTTGGGAAGTTTACTACGTTATTGAAGAAATTAGGTGATCAGCCACGCCCAGGAATTATGTATCCAAACAAGGTTATTGAGGATTTTGCACCAACGTTTGACTGTGAGGTTTAGTTTGGTCAGCATTTTTCCGAACTGTTTGATTTTGATGTTAGATTTGAGCCACGCATTTGAAGATTAGGTAACGGTATTTGCAGAATGTGTAAGCGTCAGAAAATCGGTTCTGAAGCAACCCTATCATCCAATTTTCCAGATAGTCGTATGGAAGCTTCCAATGCTTCGCTATCAAGTGAAGCTGTTCAAGTCTGTGCTGGCATGAAGGAACTACAGCCATCTGAGGCTGAATATTTAGAGGATTTCCTTAAAAGGAAAATTCCTTTGATGCCAGCGAAGCTTCCTGCTTCACACATGGTGAATCACCATATAGATATCCAGGCACATCCTCCTTCAAGACAAGCTTATTGGCGTTATTCTCCCAGGGTTGAAGAATCCTGGTGTTAACCTGTAGTAATGGTTAGGAAGTCTGACGGAAATTACAAAATTTGTATCTACTTCAGAAAGATGAATGAGGTAGCGAAGAAAGACGCGTACCCAATGCGGAACATTAACACTATTTTGGATAAGCTTTCTTCCGCACGATACATTTCCATGATTGACCCTAGTCAGGCATTTCACCAAATTCCACTCTCAGAAGTGTGCAAGGAGTTCACTGGTTTTCCTGTACCACTTTACCACTTTAACCGTATGCCTCTTGGCTTATCGGGAGCTCCGGCAACGTTTCAGCGTTTGCTGGATCGTCTGATAACGCCGGAATTTGAGCCCCATGCGTTCGCCTATATGGATGACATCATACTGTTGGATGTGGTTATAAATGCCGGACTTACCGTCAATCCAGACAAAAGCGAGTTCGGTTGCAGTCAGGTACGTTATCTCGGATATCGGGTTGATAGAACAGGAATGCCTCCAGACCCCGAAAAGATTGAGCCAATAACATCTTATCCGGCTCCTACTAATTTTCGTAAGCTGTCGTAATTGTCTGGCTGTGGTATGGGCCATCAAGAAATTTAGACCGTATCTCGAGGGGTATCACTTTATAGTGATTTCAGACCATAGCAGTCTACGATTGCTTTATAACCTGAAGGATCCTACTGGTAGATTGGGTAGATGGGCCCTTAAATTATTGCAATATGATTTTGAGGTTAAGCACAGAAAAGGTGTCCTTCACCATGTACCGGATGCTCTTCCGAGGATGTATGAGACAGATCAGGGGGTTTTATGTGCTATTGGAAAGACGGATGATCTGTGGTACACTCGGAGGGCAAAACTGGTCCAGAAGATTCCGTATCAGTTTCCTGACTGGAAGTTAGAGGAAAATTAGCTTTATTATCATCGCCCAGACCATCTCACTGATCCTTTGCTACCTGATCTAGAGGCCTGGAACTTGGTTTTACCATTGGAGCTTCGTGCGATGGCCATTAGTGAAGCACACGATACCACGACGTCTGGACACTTAGGTGTCGATAAGACCTTCCAACCTCTCTCGTTCCTTTATTATTGGCCCGGGATGTTCAGCTAGGTTGCAAAATACGTCCGAGCATGTGAAGTCTGCTAGAAGATGAAAGTAGACCAGACAGGTCCGATAGGTAGGTGTGATGGGTAAACGGGTAATCGAGTAACCTTGGTCGGTGGTAGCGGCGGAAATAATGAGTCCGTTTCCACCGAGTCGTTCTGGTTACCAGTATGTCTTGCTGTTCCAAGACATGTTTACCAAGTGGATTGAGGTCTTACCTCTAATAAAAGCAAATGCCGTTAATGTCCAAAAGTCGTTCGAAGAGGCGGTCATTTCCAGATGGGGAACTCCCGAAGTACTGTTCACTGACAATGGCACTGACTTTGTGAATAAATTAATTTCAAAGGCTGCGTCGGAATTGGGAATTAGACATTCGACTACCCCGCCGTATAATGCGCAAGCTAATCCGGTAGAGCGGGTAAATTGAGTATTGAAGACCATGATATCATCTTTCGTAAAAGGTGATCATTGAAGTTGGGACGAACATCTCCCTGATTTCCGCTTCGCATATAACATGGCTGTTCACAGTTGCACTCGGGTGTCGCCAGCACTCCTAAATTATGGTTGAGAGCCTAGGCCTAGGAGAGTAGGATAAAGCGATTGTCGGCCGTTAGAGATTTAGTTGCGCATCATTGGGATATAACGTCGGATCGTCAGGCTAAGTACTATAATCGCCTTAGACGGGACATACGCTATCAAGTAGGCGACATCGTCTGGCGTAAGACTCATACTTTTTCGTCGGCGGTCGATTACGTCGCTAGGAAGTTATCCCCAAAATATGCAGGCCCGTTCAGGGTCGTAAAAGTAATTAGTCCGGTAGTTTATGAAATCCACGAAGAGTCCGGAATAATCGAGAAAGCTCATATTAAGGATTTAAAACATTACTGGTCCATTAATCCAGACGCAATTAACGAGAAACCTTCTTCGCAGCTTGAAAATGAGTAAGAGGGTACCCAAGTTTCGCCCGGAGACGGCTCAAGGTCTGAGGAGACTCAGAGGTCACTTCAGTCGATTGGACTTCGCTCGTCGCCGGGCAATCAACCAGCGGCCATTGCTCCGAACAAGGATGGAGCCGGTAGATCGAACCAACCGCTTCCCCTCAGAAGCAGGGATTCCGCAGAATCGACGCTATTGCCCGATTCGGGTACTGAGCCCCGTTCCCCGGCGGATCCTCCCAAAAGAAGAAGGCACAGAAGCACCGAGGGTGGACGACCTCCAAGTACAGAGCAACGAGGTGGTAAGCCGCAAGGAAGAGCCAAGAGGCGAACCACGGGCATCCCAATCGCCCATCTTATTCGTCGCCGCGGTCCGGGAAGACCCCGAAAAATCGAAGGGAGCCATTCGCAAAATTCCAAGCCCCACTGGGCCGAAGATGCGGAGAAGGAAGAAGAAGGACCCCGCCGCAGTAGTCGGCTTATGTCTAGAAAATAGGGAAACTTCGAAATCCTTCTCTGTTTCCAGGCCAACGGTGGAGATTGGGAGCCAACGTCGGGAACTCGACAGCGGCGCTGGAGCTGTGATTTACAAAGCGGGTCCCTCCCGTCCCTTGCAAGACTTAGAACGTCCGTCACCACTCGCTTCAATAGACGCACAGGTCTCGGCCCTGCTGGCAGTACCAGCTCTCAACCACTCCGCACCGAGGGCACAATTGGAGCCGCCTTGGATGTTTTCGCCCAGGCCCAAAGGCGGGCTTTACCACACCCACCGGCTCGTTATCCTCCAGGTGCGCGTAGGGTATACGAGAATGATTTCCTTCTCTCGATGATGCCACCACCAGAAAAGGGGTGCTGGAATTGCCATATATTGGAGCATCAGGCCTGTTCGATCCCAAGAGGCATATTCTGCTTCTCTTGGGATAAGCCAGGCGTGAAGGTCAGTCAGTGCCAGTCAAATCCGGTGCCTTCCCGCCAACCCCATATACTGCCTGAGTTCCTTCCTCAGAGGTTACCCTCCGGAGTTGGAACCCCAACACCTGATCTTCCGAGAGAAGAAAAAGCCCTGGGAGCGGACCACCCGATCATTCAGGTTTTGACCGAGGCCATCCTGAGGCGACTCTAATTGTCGCGATTAGTCAGTTTTAAGCATTTTCTGCCGTCTAGTTTCTTTTCCTTCCTTTTATACAGTTAGGTTTAAGCATTTTCGTCGTAAGATTTAGGCTGATTTTAGTCCTCAGGTGGTACCGCTAACCACAATTATGTTTTTTTCGTCGTATAGATTCGAATCCGAGTATGAGTATTCATTCGAACTAGGGTTTCTCAATTAAAGGAGAACTTTGGGGTACAGCAATACTTTTCTGTTAATGGGACTGGTAGATAGCAGACCTTGATCAATATAGTCTAATACATTTTTTTCATTTATAACTTTCTGTTAATGGGTCTGGTAAATGGCAGACGTTAACAAATCTCATTTTCTTCAGATACAATTATTGTCATAATTGGGCGAGTCAATTCTTGCCAAAAATTACATTTCGTTCATTTTTACATTCTCATTCTAATGAGAAGGTATTGGTTTTATGTAAAATTTGTCTTGGTCGGTTTTCATCAAATCTCCACGTTTTGAGACCCCCTGAGCTAGAAAAAAAGGTTTTTACAAAGGCGTCTGTCTGTCTGTAGTCTGTAGTATGTCTGTCTGTAGGCATGATAACTTTCGAAGAAATAATCAGATTGGCTTGTGCTTTAGCACACTTTTTTAGGGCCTAAAAAGAAAGAACAAGTTCGCCAACCAGCTGATTTTTATCAAAATTCAAAAAGTTAGAGCATTTTGACAATTTTTGAGACCACCCTCTTTTTAACTTAAAAAATTTTATGTACGGCTATTCATAGTACTCCAAAACTCGAACAATTGATCCTAATGAATTTTTCCCATACAGAAAAATTACCGGAGTTATAGCATTTTCAAAATTACAAAAAACAAACGTAAATGAACATTTTATGCCAAAAAACGCACGATATGAAAAAAAGTTAAGACGAGAAAAATGTTTCTTTTTGAACGCCCTACAATATTTTTATAACAACTTTTTGAATTTTTTGAAAAATCCAAATTTTGATCACATAAAAAAATAATGAAAAATCAATAATTTAATTTTGCTGTCAAACTATGCAAGATACGACCAAAGATGAATGAAACAAATTTATGCACCCAAAAAAGATCTCCAAATTTGTTACTATTCACTTCTTGATATGATGCGTAGTTTTTGTTTTATTCGTAAAAGACAGCATCGGGAATAGTAAAATCAAATTTTCAGACGAATAACACAAGCTGCAAGAAAAATGACAGAGACAAAATTTGTTCATCCAAAGAAGATGTACAAACTTGTTATGAATCATGTCTTGATAGGATGCGTAGTTTTTGTTTTATATGTAATTTTTTCATTTCTATCCTACGGTGCACAGAACCGAGCGTGGAACGCAAGGTTCAAATGATTCCTTAATCACATATTGAGCGCGAAGCGCGAGTGTCTGGATGAGAATGTGTTCCCTGAGGTCGATAGAACCTTGAGTAAATAAAGTTCCATTTCATTCTAAAATAAAAAAAATTTAACAATCACTTCACATGTAGAGGTTTTGATAATTTTATAATATTTGCAAATAAACTTTTTCTTTCAATCAAAGTCGAACACGAAGTTAAAAAATCTAGAGAAACCGAGCGTAAAGCGCGATGTAAATACGTCCGAGCGCGTAGCGCGAGGTGAATACATAATCGAGCGCGAAGCGTGAGATAAATATATGATCGAGCGCGAAGCGCCAGATTCAACAGTCGCGCGCCCTAGGCGTTTCTGTTATTGCCTTACTTTTGAAACACTCAAGCATATAATGCACTTAAAAGAAATGGAACCGACAAATATGGGCTAAACTTCGGAATCTAATCAGACTCGAGGTGACTTGGATGTCGGATTGCGGACGCCTGCTGGCTTTGGAGCCCTGCTGGTCAGTCTAGGGGGGGGGGGGGGGGGGGTGTTGTAACGAGGTGGTTTACTACCTGTTAAGGATCCTCCCCTGACTTTATACATAAATTATTTAAAAATCATTGCGATACATTCCAAGGCCAGCACGAACTCATATCCAATTATTTAAGGAATGAGTCTGAGACCTGAGTCCTACCTTTGTTTCTTTGAGAGAATAGAGAGTCTCTCTCCGAATTAAAAGAAAACTTTGGAGTTTTTCGCATCGCCAAAAATACCGACAAGGGAAGGAAGGAGGCCCTTCAAAATCGTCACCCACAGGTTGATTTAACAACGGGACACTGCCACCATACCACACACACGGTCTACTTTACCACGCACGTCAACCTGAGATTTAATCCATGTCATCCAGGGTTGAATCATTATTCACTACAACTGCAGAGTGTCAAAATCACAACCGGCTCGGCACCTGTCATTACATACGGGCGGCCATCTTGGTCACTACTGGCACGTTAGACAAGAGGTAACTACTTACGCACGATCGTCAAGTGTGCTTAGGATGAAATCTATCCTACCGATGAGAGCTGGACGTGGATCGAAAAGGGGGCAGCACCTACTGAACCTGGTCGGGGAGCGAGGCAGACGAGCAGGAAGTCGGCGAAAGGATGCCAAGAAATCAGTTCGTGTTGGTCGTTCACGGAAAGCACAGCTGTTGCCTTGCCGACTACCTTTTGGATAAAGGAGCCATTTTGTTCTCTCATCGTAACGTGGGTTAAAGGACCTCGGTTTTCTCTAAAGAAAGAAAGGTAGGCGTCAGTCTGTTCATCTAGTGTTTTTCTTGGGTTATTTTGGGTCTGATTTGGATTTTGTTTTATTTTTGAGATGTTTCAGTTTATTTTGTTTCCGGGATAGGTTGTCGTCATTTATTATGTACGAATTTTGAGTGAGTCGGTATGCATTGTACGATGCTTTTCCTTATTTCCTTAGCTGTTAAGCATAATTTCGCGAAGCGGTAATTCTTTTTGTGTTCTTTTAAGTTAAGATTCTCCGTGTTGCCTCTTCTCTCTTATCAAAGAAAGTTAGCGTCTGTTGATAATGAAATGGCGGGTTATCTAAATTGTTCAAGGATTACAAAATAAGAACCATTCAACTATAATCTCTATTAAAGCATTGAAACAACTTTTACTTAAACTAATTTTTTTTTAATTCAAACTTTCAATTCTGAAAACTAAATTTATTAATAACCTTTCAAACTCATTACAGAAAATGTAAGTTTTAATAGAATCGATTAATAATTAATCCATCAGTTCATAACATAAAAAGCATTGAACAATTGTTTTCAGTGTAACATTCAAATAATGTTTACAGTGTATTTTTTTTCGTTTAAAATTTCATTTCTATACATTTAATTTATTAATGACCTTCAAAACTAATTCCAGAAAAAATTGAAATATATTTACATATTGATTAATGATTTCAACACATAAAAAGCAATAAACAGTTATTTTCATTAAAACATAGGAATAATTTTTACTTCATATTCTACTGAAAATTTGAATTATTAATAATATTTTTAAACTAATTCCATAGAAAAGTAAAATATATGTACACATAATATGAAAAGCATAATTCAGGTACGTGTTCCACAACATCACAAAAATTTACAAAAATTATACAATTGGAATAGAGGTATCTTTTACATAATTAATCGTTTATTGTAAAAATTAGAGTCAATATTCAATTACATAGCCTTGAAGTAAATAATCAATTTATGTACCTAATCTAAACAAATCAGAATTTAATATTTATTTAATTTAATATTCTGAAGAAAATTAATCAGCACATTATACTTTATACACTAAGGGCATAATTTGCAAGTTTTTTGCCCCCGATTATCATGTATCACAGGGGAGGTCTGACGTGGCGAGTCGAATCGATACAATTCACTTTTAGCGCCGGTTAACAAGATTGTGACTGAGCCGGTTGATATTTGCTCGTCTGAAAATTTTTCGAAAAATATGAACATTTTGGATATTTTTGAAAATTTGAAGTTTTTGGGGGGATTTGAGTAATTTTTGAAAATATCTATAATTTTCAAAAATTTCTTGAATTTCCAAAAATATCCAAAAATTTTCAAAATTTCAACATTTTTTAAAAATTTTCAAAATTTCTTAAATTATCAAAAATTGTAAAAAATTCTATAATTTTCAAAAATTTTCGAAATTTCCAAATTCTCAACATTTTTGAAAATTTTCTAAAATTTACGGAATTTTCGGAAAAATGTCAAAATTCTCAAATATTTTATAAATTTCAAAAATTTACCCCCCCACCTTCAATCCACCCCCGACACCCCTCTGTGCCTCCCCCTTTATCTGTAGGTTTATCATGTACGATAAGTATTTCTTCAATGCTACAATGATACGCGGACTATAATGGATACTGGATAGTGGTGGGAGCAGTACAATAATGGCCCCATTATTGTACAGTACAATAATGAGGCCATTATTGTACTGCTCCCACCGCTGACCCATAAAGGGCTACTTAAGTTTCTGGAAACAGGCACGTAAGACGCCCGAATCATGCCTGCGGCGTATAAACTAAATTATCTTTCAGGCATTCAAACAATTCTAACTTTACATTCTTCTTAAATTTTAACTTTCATTTTCCAAATTTGATTTATTAGTAACACTTTTTAGTAATTTGAAAAAAATTGAAATATATTCACATATAATTTAAACAATTAAATTCAGATAATCATTTTGCAACATCGCAAATATTGACAGAAATTGTGTAATGGCAATAGTGATATTTCAAATGTATACAAACTTTTATTATACAAATTATAGCCAATATCAATTGAATAACCTTGAAGTAAATAATAAGATATGAATAGGCAGGGAAAAGAAGTTAGGGGGGAAGTGAGAAAAGTAAGAGAGAAGTGCGAAGACTGGAATAAGCTCTGAGAAGAGGAGAAAGACAAGGTATGGGGTAAACTAGAGACCATAGAGAATAGACAGAGAGAGATTGACGAACAGACCAATAGGGAGATAAAATAGCTGGAAGAACGGGTAAGCAAATTAGAAATTAGGAATGAGCATATGGGGAAGGAAACAGACAGTGCGGAAAAAGTAGAAGGGAGTAATAACGTGCAAAATGAGAATGAAAGATTGAAGGAGAGACTGAGTGAGATTGAAAGAAGATTGGAAGGGGAAGAAAGGGCAAAGAGAAAAAATAACCTAATATTGATGGGAGTGACAATGGAGAGTGAAACCTGGGCAGATGAGAAGGATTGGAAGGGAATGAAAAGGATGTTACCTAAAGGGTATGTGTGGACAATGCAAGAAGCAAGAAAGGAACACGTCAAAGGTAGAGGGCTGGGCATCATGGTCTCAAGGTGAGGAAAGAACTGGCAGTAAAAGGGAGAACAGAGGAGGATAGGGAGGAAAAGCATGGAACAATGGTAAGAAGGATTATAATTGGTAAAGTCAAAATAGCGGTGGTTTGTGTATATAGAAGAAGAGGGGAAGAGGAAGGTTGGAGAGTAATAAGGAGGTGCATGGAGGAAAAGAAGGAAGAGTTGGTTTTGATTGGAGGTGACTGGAATGCTTGGACTGGCGATCAAGGGGGAGGGACTTGGGATGAAAAAGAGGAGGTCTATATAAGAAGCTCCGAACATAGCGAGATAGACATGGAGGGGAGGAGGTTACTAGAAGTAATAGGAGAAACAGGATGGTTCTTATGTGATTGAGATTAATAGGTAAGGGAGAAACAGTAATAGACTACATCCTGGCGGAAGAAAGAATGAGGAATATGATATGCAGTATAAAGGTGGTGAGTGAGATAGGGTCCGAGCACTTCCTAGTAATAGCGACATCAAAAGGTGACGTGCACAAGCGCGGCAGAGGGAGAAAGGAAAGAAGGCGGAAAAGGAACACGAAAATGGGAGACTGGGGGGTAGGTAGATTAAAAGTGTTTGGACAAAAAATGGAAAAAGAGAACGTTAGATATGAAAAGGAGGAGGAAGTAGACTTGTTGATTGAAAGGTTGAAAGGGTCTATTGAGAAGGTAAGGGATGAGATAGGTACGAAAGAAGGAAGAGAAGAGGGAAAGAGAGGCTGGTAGGACAAGGAATGCAGGGAGAGTAAGGAGAGAATGAAAGAGTCTGTAAGAAAATGGAGGAAAGGAGAAATAGAGAAGGCGGAGTACAACAGGAGGAAAAGAGAACATGAGAGGATGCTGGAAGGGAAAAAGCAAAAAGGAAAGGAGAAATACAAGGAAGAAGTAGAAAAAGCAATCAAAGAAGTTAGGGTTTGTGATGTGATAAACAGGGAAAGAGGAAGAAGGAGGGGCGTGAATGAAGAAATAGAAATGGATGAATAGACGGATTATTTTAAGAGTCTGCTAGGGGGAGAACAAAATAGCATCGAAGGGGAAAATAGAAAGACAGTCCAGGGAGAAAGGGAGGAAGCGAACGAAATAACAAAAGCAGATGTGAATGAGGCGATAGATAGACTAAAAGTAAGAAAGGCCACAGGAGAGTATGGTGTGGAGAGCGACGCGATAAAATATGGAGGAGAAGAGATTAGGGAAGGGATGTGGAAGATTTGCAACAAAGTCTGGAAAGGAGAAGGGTGGCCGGAGGAGTGGAGGACAGGGCTGGTGGTACCGCTTGTCTAAAAAGAAGATGGTAAGAAGGTAGAAGAGTACAGAGGGATCACCCTGATGCCAGTGGGTTATAAAATATACGCGGAAAGTCTAAGAAAAAGGTTGGAGAGTTAGATAGAAGAGTAACAAAGTATTCCACACAAGCAGACGGGATTTAGAAAAGGGATGGGAACAATGGATAACATTTACGTACTAAACTACTTGGTTAACAGAAACTTTATTATTATTATTATAGATTAGCAGTTCGAACTCGAAAGTTCATTGCCTCATCTACCCGAGACCGCCACACATCTCTATCCTGTGCATCCTCCATCCAGTTTAAGTAATCATGTCCTAGTTCTTTTAAATCATCCCTTACATTTTTCTCCCATCTGTTTCTCGGTCTGCCTAAGGGTCTCTTACCAATCGGTTTCCCTCTTAAAACTTGCGCCACTGTTCTTTCATTTTCCATTCTTGCTACATGCCCCGCCCATCTTAGTTTACGCGCTTTCATTACTCTATTAATATTTGCTGACCCGTAGAGAGCATGCAGCTCATCATTATGCAGTTTTCTCCATTCGCCGGTCTCTTCGTCCCTTTTTGGACCATAGATTTTTCTAAGTACTTTATTCTTAAAAACTCTAAACCTATTCTCCTCTCCTTTCGTCAGCGCCCACGTTTCGCACCCGTACATGACGACCGGCATTATTATTGTTTTGTAGATTCTTACTTTGATGTTTCTAGATAGCAATCGCGATTTTAATAGTGTGTTTGCTGCATAGTAGCACCCATTGCCAGCGTGCAGTCGCGCGTTGATTTCCGTTTTAATCTTATTTTCGCTAGTTATAATTGACCCGAGGTATTTAAACTCGCTAACCCTTTCGAATTTCATATTTCCGGCTGTTAGATCCCCGTCTTAATTACTTTGTTCAGATCTGACGACGGTCATATATTTTGTTTTCGTTTCGCTAACCTCCAAGCCAATATCTTTGGCTTTTGTGATCAAGATTTCTGCATTCTTAGCTACTGTTTCTTTATCATCCCCTAGTATGTCGAGATCATCCGCATATCCAAGAATTTGTATTACCCCTTTGAGGGTAGCACCGGTCGGATTCGCCTGCACTTGCCTAACCACGTATTCTAAAACTAAGTTAAAAAGGACGCACGAAAGTGCATCGCCCTGTTTCAGACCATCGCGGATCGAAAACTCTTCAGATAACCTTCCGTTTACGCGTATTCTTCCCCTACTGCCGCTTAAGCAAATTTCGATAAGTCTAACCAATTTTCTTGGCACACCCAAGAACTCTAGGATCCAGTGCATTCGCGCGCGTATAATAGAGTCGTAAGCTTTTTTAAAATCGATAAATAGCTGATGCACTGCTTCATTAAATTCCTATTTTTTTCTAGCAGCTGTCTAATTGTGAACATTTGATCGCTGGTAGATCGGTTTCGGCGGAATCCACACTGGTAATCCCCAATGATTTCCTCCACGAAAGGAGTTAGCCTACCTAAGATTACATTGGACAGGACCTTATAACACGACGACACAAGTGAAATTCCCCGATAATTGTTACAGTTCATTTTATCGCCTTTTTTAAAGATAGGAATAACAATAGAGTCATTCCATTCCTCTGGAATGCGTTCTGTTTTCCAAACTTATATGTACATATCGATTAATGCCCCTCTAAACTGAAAAATCCTTTAAAAAAAAAAAACGATTCATAATTCTTTAATTATCAGGAATTGATAACTATCAATGCCCCCCTAAACGAATGGGTTCAAATAAATTGAGAACATTCGTTTATATACGTATATATATGTATATATTTGATATATATTTAAAGCAAACATAACTCAAATATAAACAAAATTTTTGTATAAGAATGAGCCGATATCATTCAATATAATTGTTCATTCTATAACAGTTTTAGATAGAGAGATAAATAGAGAATTTTGTGGCTTAAAAAAAACAGTGGCGATAGAGAGAATAATAATTTCGTAATCTCAGAATGCTATTTTGTTAGTCATGAAACAAAATGTAAGATATTTAGAAAAAGTGTCTTTAAATTTCCCATTCATTGAGATTGAAATCAGGCGATAAGAAGTGATGATACTCATTGCGGTTGTGGTTATCTATGATGCCTAGATGAAGTACACCTTCGTACATACCACCTAGTTCTACATTTCTCAGACGTATGCACTCTTTCATTTCATTTATTATTTTCATTTCCCATTTATCATCAACCAACAAATTTCCTATCATTTTAGTTATATTTTTCACGTCTCGGTACAATTTTGTTGCGTGATTTTTTTAAATTATTTGCCTAAGTTTTCTTAGCTCTTTTTTAGTTACTTTTTATGCACTCTAGTGTTCCTGTTTTTCCCTATTTTCCTTAAATTGTTCTTAAACTTTGACACTGATTAGGATCCTTTGGTTGTTTTCCATTCTGGTTCACTCTGAGTTCCCCTATTACTCGGGTTGCTGGTTGTTCCTTTGCTAATTTCCCAAGTAAAATCCCTGCTTTGTTTTGTTTCCGGACAAGTTTCATCTCTTTGTATATTTTGGTCACTGGTATTGAATTTCGGAAATCTATTTTCTCGATAGATTTAATAAGCGGTTTTATGGTGGTGACATGTTCTTGGCATAAGGTGACCCATGGTGTTTTTGAAGGGTACATTAATTTGCTCAAATGACGGTCCTCAGGGAATCCCACCGCGATTGGTTCAATGTGATCGATTTCTTTTTGTTTGGTTAATTCTTTAATCGATACATTTGAATTTTTTAGTTTTTTCGTGGCTCTTGTTCTTATAGATCTAGACTTATTTTTGGATTCGTTGAGATTTCGTTGATCCTGGGTTGTGTCACGTTTTGGGTTTTTCTTTTTCTTTGGAATTTCAAATAACTTTCTTTGGGTTTGGTTACATTCATTCCTGCACTGAATTGGTTGTTTTGAGGAAAAGTTTGGAATTCGATGAATCCGACCCTTCGAAATTCCCATCTCATAATTTTCCGGATTTATCAAGCAAAAGTTTTCAGGTTTTGTTTGTGTACCCCGATCTTCAAAGATTTTCGAATCTGATAATTTTGTCCGTGTTTTAGCCATCTGTTAACATAAGGAGTATCCCGATTCTCATTTCTATCTCTTGACTCGAGATGTTATCCATTTAAATCCCTTTTACCAAACGAAACGACTTATTCTACTAGGGGGTCTCCTTTTCTCCAATTAATTTCTTGGTTTTATGAGAAAAAATAAAAAGTGAAAATTTTAAATAAATGAGAGAATCATTTCTACCTTAAAAAAAATAATAAAAAAAAATTATATGGGTCCAGCAGATCCTAAGTAGGTGCATTTTTTCATGCCTAACTTAATTAAATTAAAGATAGATCAGTTTAGTTTATAGTTAATCAAGATAAATTCCTGTTTATATTTTTCTTGTTGTATAATGACCAGAACAGTGATACATAATACATATACATATTGCATGCATTATCATGCCTTAAGCTAAGTTGCAAAACTCTTGGATATAAGAAATTTTACTATCTTAAGAGTATTAAACATTTTTTTTTGTTTTGGGGGTTTTTCATTTTTATTTTATTCGGTGAAAAAAATTTTTTTTTTTGCTTTACCTTGCTTTTTCGTGTGATTATAATCCTACTTTCCTTGAATTGTGGTGATTTCTCGTCACTCACAATTTTTTTTCACTTATTTATAATTTATTTTCAAACTTATTTTTAAATAAGTTGTTTGTAAAAATTATAAATTAAATAGAGTAGAACTTTCCGTTCCCTGAGAATGCCGGGATCGAACTAATCGATTTTTCAATTACAGTGAGTCTATCCATAATATTGGAGATATTTATGCTTATTCCAATGTGAGGTTACTCACAGAGAGCAGTTACATTGCACAATTGCTTCTATTTATTTATGTTTCTGAACTTTTATTTCTTTTTCGCGATTCAATAAATATTTATACAGAATTATTTATTTTGAATAATTCTTCCCTTATATTCTTTTAAATCTTGAGTATGGTACATACCCTTTTCTTCTAATTCTCTGGGGTCCCATAAAATAAATGTCTCAGGTGTGACCTGCTTTTTTAAAACGTAAGGCCCATAATAAATTTGTAAGAATTTTGCTAAAATTTTATTATCCTTGTCAGATTTATTTAATGATTTAAGGAGAACCTGATCGCCTTCTTTGAATTTAATTATTTTATGAGTTTTATCAAACGCTTCGGCACGTTTTTCACCCTTTTTTAAGATATTCTCGTGGACCATCTCGATTTTTCGTTCATATTCTGGATCAGGTGGTTTTGGGCGAAATCTAAGCCAATTTTCCCATGTTCGTTTTGGTTTAACATTCATATGAATTTCTATTAGCGTAAATTCGGTCGTGTCATGGTGTGTTTCGTTCATGCACGATTCTATAACGCGAACCCATTTCCACCATGCGCTGTGATTTTCTTTGATCAAAGATCGGAAGAATCTTGAAAGTTCTCTATGGATTCTTTCTACAATATTACTTTGGGGGTGACGAATTGAAGAGAAAACTACCAGTATATTTTCTTCTTTTAATTTATTTTTCCATATATCTGATGTAAATTGCGTGCCATGATCAGTAATGATCCTATTCGGGTTCCCATATTTTGGAATATGGTCATTAAAGATTTTATTGATTGCTGCTTTAGTTGTCATTCTTCTTAAAGGATACAGACATACGAATTTACTAAACGCATCGATCGTCGATAATATGTATTTAAATCCCCCTTTTGATGCGGGTAAGGGACCATAAAAATCAATCGATAAGATTTCTCCCGGTTTTGTAGGTGTATAGTTTTTCATTTCCACGTAGCTCGTTTGATTAGTTACCTTGTTTTTCTAAAATGAGTCACAACTCGATAATCTTTGTCTAATAGTTTTTGCTAAACGTGGATAATAAAAATATTCATGTAGCATTCTAAATACTTTTTGAGGACCTATATGACCATAAAGCTCATGACATTCGTCTATTATGTCATGAATGATGCTTTAAGTTAGATATAGTTTCTTTACACCCCCAGCAATGAAGTATACAAGTTCTCCATGTGCCTCAAATCTTTTAGTTTTACCCTCATTCATTGCTTTTACACATTGTTGTAAGATAGGGTCCTCTTTTTGCTCTTTAGCAATATTTTTTAAACGCTTCCGTAATTCTGATGAAGGTCGTTTTGCTAACGTGTAAAGAAAAATTTTCCCTTCATTAATATCGAATGGGTATCCTAATTCTCTTGTGGGTATTCTACTTAAGGTATCAGCTATTATA
Organism: Andricus quercusramuli; assembly: GCA_932178445.1. NCBI lineage: Eukaryota > Metazoa > Arthropoda > Insecta > Hymenoptera > Cynipidae > Andricus > Andricus quercusramuli. The sequence continues at coordinate 96,782 of CAKNXH010061736.1, forward strand.
TTCTTTTTTCCCTCGCAATATTCTACTGTGAATTGATAATCTTGTATTGCTAAGATCCATCGAGTCAATCTGCCACTAATTAATTTACAAGTTTTTAGAAACGTTAACGCTTTGTGATCGGTTCATTTTATTAATTTAGCGCCTAACACGTACGATCTAAATTTAATTAGTGCCCATACAATAGCTAATAGTTCTTTTTCTGCCGTATAATACGATAATTTGGATCCCTTTAAAGTACGACTAGCAAAAGAAATGGGTGTGTGTTCATTATTTATATCGATTTGATAAAGGACTGCTCCTAGTGCTCGATCGCTTGCATCAGTTTGTAAATAGAACGGTTTATTTACATCTGGATACGATAAAATAGTAAATTCGCAAAATAGCGCTTTGACTTTCTTGAACGCATCATCTGTTTTTAAGTCCCATATCCATTTAGCCCCTATGCGCAATAAAATTAAAAGTGGTGCTATTTCTGGTCTGGTTTAATTCCAAGTGGCGTCAGAATATGACCTAAAAATTTGACTTCTGGTCGGGAAAAATGCGACCTTTCAAAATTTACAGTAATATTATTATCTTCTAGACGTTGGAATAATAATTCTAAATGTTCCAAATGCTGTGATGTATTTAATAACGTACATAACATATCATCAATAAATGTCATAACGAAATTTCCTAATCCATTTAGAACAAAATCCAAAGCTCTCACTAACGCGGCTGTGCTTGTTTTTGAACCGAAAGGTGTGACGCAAAATTCATAAGATTTTCCCTCGTATAAGAAAGCTGTATATTTCATGGACTCAGGATGCAATGGTACCTGCCAAAAGCTACTAGTTAAGTCCAAAGTCGACATAACTTGAGTTCCTGCACATCTTTGAAATAAAACTTCAGTTGGCTCTGCACATTCATAATCATTAACCATAATTTCGTTTAATTTCCTAGCGTCTAAACAAAGTCTAATCGTACCGTCCTTTTTAGTTCTGACCACTAATGGATTTATAGACGCGCTGTTTGACCTTCGAATTATCCCCATTTCTATAAGCTTTTTAATTTCATTCGCTACTTCGTCGCGTACGAACATGGGTATCGGATAAGTTCGTGATATAAAAGGTCTTTTATCATCTATTCTAAGATAGTGTTCATATATCGAGATTCTACCTGGTTTCCGAGAAAATATATTTTTAAAACGGGATATAAGTTTGTAGAATCGCTCTTTTTCTAATCCCTTTAATAAACTACAATGCGCTACTTTTTCTGTAATTTGTTCATCAGTTAATGTATATTCATCCTGGGCATTATCACAAGTTTCAATTGTATTAATTTCCTTTATAATATTTGGAAAATTTTCTTCGGGTTCCAAATATTTGCCTAAACATTCTATGTATATTTCTTTTTGGACATTTTCTGCATCCATTATAATGCGAATTCTTTTCACATCTTCTTCTAACAATTTTATTTTAATCGATTCATTTTTATCCTTCAATTCAATGATATTATCTTCGAAATCGATTTTACTTTTTAATCTCTTTAATAAGTCCACTCCAATGATACATTCTTTATTTAGCCTAGGCACTATAAGAAAAACGTAAGAACCTTCCCAGTCGCCCATTTTGAATTTTGCATAAATTTGATTCTTTAATTTTACAGGTCTTGCCCCTGTTGCACCAACAATTGTGGTTCCTACAATTGGCAAAAGTTCGCATTGTTTGGAAATATTATGATTATTTTCATAAAAAGTCTCAGAAATACAGGTTACTTCACTACCTGTATCTATTAATGCATTTGTTTTTATGTCCTCGAGATTTAAAATCATTATTGGACATTTATCTAATTCTTTATATAACGTATTACCATCGGTTTCTAAAAGTACACCCCTCATATCTAAAGGTAGAGGCTTTTTAAAATATTTGGGCCCCGGATTTGCCTCTATCGTTTTACTCTCTACTGACCCGAGGTATATGCGTTTCCCTGACTGAAATAAAATTCATCGCGTTTATCAATATTTCCAACGACTTCTATAACTCTAGTTTGCTTAGTTATATTATTTTGTGGCAGACTATTTTGCTGATTATTATAATCCCCTCCTTTTACTTGTAATTGATCATTCGTATCTTCAGACGAGGTAATTTGATTTGTATAATTAGGATTTCGTTTATAAACATTATCCTCTACTCGTCCATTAACATAATTTTGCTGAGATGTATTTCTATTGTTCAGATCGCGGGAGTTATAGTTACTTTGAAAACCGGTTGGCTTTTGATAACGCCCTTGAGATTGATAATTATATGGAGCTTTATTTCGATCATTATAATCTGGATACGAATCACGATTTGGCGAATCAAAATTTGATCGATTTTGATCATTAAAAGAATTATTTCTTTGATTAGTGCCGTTGTTTGGATTAAAATATCCTTGATTTTGATAATTCTGACATGGATAATTATTATCTGCTCGTCCTGAATAATAATTATTTCCTGATCGATTATTATCTTGTCTCATGTATCGATCATTATTTTGATATCGAGTTGGATAATTGGATTCAAAGTGCGAATTACCGAAATTTTCATTCTCACGATCTAGGAATCCTTCTTGATTTTGATACGAATTTTGAAGATTATTTCCACCTCCCCTATTGTTTTTCATATTTCGATTATCACGATTAAATCTGCCGAAATCATTTTGCTGATAAACGCTATTTTTATGAGGATCGTAACCTCCCACACAATTTATTGAGCCTGCTTGATCGAAAGTTTCTAATAATTCGATAAATTTATCAAAAGTTTTGATATCCCGAATTAAATATGCAGTACGAATTTCTTCTGAAAAATGTCTCGACAAACTAGAGACGATTTCATTCTCAGATGGAGGTGGTATTAAATCTTTAGCATTATTGATCATTTTAATGGCATATGCCGATTTTGTAAGTTTTCCTTGATAATAACCATATTGGAGGTCAGTACTAATTTGAAAACGAATATTATCATTCCAGAATTTTGAAATGAATTTTTCTCTGAATGTAAATTCATTTTCACTTGCAGTAGCTACAAGGTTCCACCATTCCCTAGCAATACCTTCCAAACATGAATGTACTACGAAATTGAAATCTTCCCTCCTAACATCTATCGCTCTAACATATTCGAAAAAATCATTCAGAAACATCATAGGCCTTTCTTTGCCTGATCCTGAAAATTTTGGAACCGGAAAATTTTTAAGCCATGGGATTTTAATATTTGTACCTCCCATATTCCTATCCAATCTTTTTTCTAATAAATCCTGATAATCTTCAATATTTTCGAAACGCTTCCGATTGTTAATATTTGTAACGATCAGTTCCGCCTGTTCAGTGAGAACTTCTTCCGTTTTCTTTTTAAGTGAACACACATTTTGTTCAACATTAACTATTTGTTCTTCTAAAATCCTAGCTTGTTGATCGGAATTTTCTTTCTGTATTTCTACTCGAGCATCCATTCTTTTTACTAAAGAGGTTACAAAAGATCCAATTCTTTTTTCCGTATCAGCTTCAAATTCACGACGTTTAACTTTTTCTCTTTTCGCCATTCGCAATAGAGTATTTTGTGATAATACCGATTTACTCACGTCTTTTTGTAATTTTTCGAGAGTGATCATTAATTGATCCATCTCTCCAATTTCGGAATCATAATCACTAAGATCATGATTATTTTGCGCAATCGAATTGTTTTTCGCGCCTAAAGTATCTGGTACTTCAGAATGATCTTGCAAATTCCCATTCTCGGTGATATTCCCTAATTCACTCGTGTTAGTCTTGGCATTCTCAGGTGCAGGACTATTTTGATTCCTTGTATTATTTAATTCGGAATCGTCATTTTCGTGTTCTGATACTGTATCAGAAAGATCCGAAAATTGTTCAAAAACATTCTCTTTATTCATTTCTTCTAACATGGATTCAGAAAATTTAATTTTCCTAATACCCTTTTTTGGTTTCTCTTTACGATTGTTTTTATCGTCCCCCATTTTGACGTTCTTAAATTTTAATCAGTTTAAAAAAAAATAAATTCCTAAGCGAATTTATTTCGTATTTTATTTTAAATCTGTTTTAATTTTACACCCTGTGTATTTAAATTCTGAAATGAACCAGTTATTATCAATTTATTTAAAATGATAATAATTGGAGCATTTCCGCATTCTTATTTCTATTTACTTTTATAATCTCATTCTTAATTTGAATGAGTTGACGGGTATACAATGGTTCACCTGTGCCATCGTCTAGACGGGAGCGATTTATGGCTCTCTATTATTCTCCCGAAACCGAATGCGCTGGACAGACAGTGACGTTACGCAATCACTCTACTTTAATTTCCTCGAGTGTCCTACCAGGGGTACCAGTTGTAACATTATCGTTTCTCTAACCGGGGATAAATTTTGTGTTCATCAATAATTTGAATTTAATTATAACTGCACTTGGCTGATTTTGTTTGAGGATCTCAATTTTACTAAAAATTATACTAATTTTCAGTAATGGTAGTGTTGCATTTTGAACTTATCTCAATGATATTTATTCTTATTGAGAGATTCGTTCAACTTGCATTTACTTTTTCCTGTTCAGTAAATTGCAACCAACAATATAAGTTGATTCCAATACTGATAGGACGTTAAAACTAGCCCTAAACATTTTATAACTAAACTTGATGATTAGATGAACAACAATTGAGTAAGATTAATTCTTACAATAAAAATTCCCACTAAAATTTGAATCATTGTTTGACGACAAAAGGAAGAATTGTAGATTCACTCGAGGGAGAGATGATTGCGTATTTTTAAATTAATTAAATCAATTCAGAAAATACGCATTTGTAAAAACAATTAAGTAGGATTCTCCTCCAAAATTAATTGAAAAACCAAAATTTCCTTCGCACAACGAGGTCTTTATCATATGATAAATTTCAAAGTCGTTACGAATTATTTTCCGGTTCCAGTAAAATTTCTCATTTGAATTTCAATAGTCAATGCAACCATGCACAACGAGGCCTCCACAGATATGTGGATTTCAAAGTCGTTACAATAAAGTTTGCACAAACTAAATTATCATTCTATTTTCTTTTTAAAGATAAAAGTAAAATTTCCCATTTGAACTTCAATAGTCAATGCAACCATGCACAACGAGGCCTCCACAGATGTGTGGATTTTAAAGTCGTTACAATAAAGTTTGCATTATACTAAATTATCATTCTATTTTCCTTTTAAAGATAAAAGTAAGATTTCCCATTTGAACTTCAATAGTTAATGCAACCATGCACAACGAGGCCTCCACAGATATGTGGATTTCAAAGTCGTTACAATAAAGTTTGCATTATACTAAATTATCATTCTTCTAATAAAATAAAATAAAAAAAAACTTGAAACCCAAAAACTTACGTCTAACTATCCGAATTCTTATGAATTGGGATAGTTTAGTAAGCGAAGCTTTTTAATGATCCCTGAGAATCCTTTAGAGGTGGCGTCCTTTCAATGACGCTTGTAGAATTTGAAATTTCTGTCGTCAATGACAGGTAGACCAGTAATTGCTTATGAGAGGTTCCTTCCTTGCAGAGGCTCGAGTCAGAAGGCATTGGTACCGATATCGGGATCGATATTTATAAGATGCATTGGTGTCAGGCCACCCCTACTTATCAGCTGATGGCGCGCGCAATCGATCGTATGATCGGATGATTTCTTGAATCCTCCCCTCGTTACACCTGCTTATCCACTTATGAGTCAGAGGCGTACCAATACGAATATTCGCCCGTGGCTTTATACTTTTCATTATAATTATGAACATAGAATGGACCGTCTCAATGGTTGTCAGTTCCATGAAAACGATTTTAAAATATAATTCGACGAATTCTTTCTCAAGTTTTGTTTGAACTATTTCGGGGATATATATCTTTTTCTTCCTGGCCTCCATCTCTGCCTGGTTCGGTCCATTGTTAGCCTCGTCGTTGCGTTCCTTGCCCTCCCGGAGAATTATTGCCTTGTTCCCGTGAGCGGTCGTATACAGGAGCGCGTATTCACCCAATTCAATGGTTCGCAGGTATAAAGGTGAATTACCGACACAGAAGTAAGATTCTATTTTATCCAAGTGTTGTTTGAGATTTATCCGAGTTGCAGAGTCGAAGATAATTCCACTGCCTGAGCTGTTCATAATTTTAATGACCGATTGAAATTTTCCATCCGATTGAACCTCTAGTCCAATTAGAATAGTCTTGGAAAATGAATAATTAAGTCCGTAAACAGTTGGCAGAATCATTTGTTGTGTGGTTCTCTTCATGCAATTTGTAGACATCATGACCAATCGTTTAAGAGCAGCTTTAGTCAATATTTGTTTAAGAGGTGTTGATTTTGGTTTGATCCTTTTTATTTTTGGTGTTTCAGGAACAGTTTTATTAGTCTGCGTGTCAGACAAAACTTCGATATTTTGAGTGTCCATGGACTTTGAAAAATCAAAGACTTGCGATGATTCTACCTCTACTGAATCGATGTTAACTTGCGACATAGTGGCTCATTCAGATATAAAAACTCAACTGATTCAAAGAGGTTCCTCACATGCTTTTATATATGTGAAATATTTGAGGAGTGGGGATAGCATTCTTTGTTGAGAGGGGAGAACCATATGTGGCGAGTGTGGGAATAACCGTTATGTCGCACATGTGAAGAAAGAATATAATGCTGTATATCCTAGAAATTACACAATGGACCAGGATGTTTCATATAAATCACACAAGAAACCTACATGTCATTGAAATTGCACAGAAGAATATGTTATGTATGTAAATCCCACAAAAGAATTAGTATTTTCCAAGAAAATCAGACAAAAGAACACGTGTGTACTATAAATCACATATGCTCTCATTTTTCAGAAACTTCACAAAAGATTTTGAACACCTGCAACCTATAAATCACACATGACAATATGTCCTTCTAGAAACTTCACAAAATAATATGTGTTGAACACCTGCAATCATAAATCATACATGAGACTTCGTATGTTCTGAAAATTCCAGTTTTCCAGGAATTTCACAAAAGAATATGTGCTTCACACCTGCATCCGTAAATCACACATGACATTTGATACATTCCAGGAACATCACAGAAGAATATGTGGCTCACACCTGCAACTATAAATCACACATTACATTGTGTATTTTTCAGAAACTTCACAAAAGAATATGTGGCCCGCACCTGCACCCATAAATCACACATGACATTCCGTATTTTCCCAAAATTCCACAAAAGAATATGTGCTGAACACCTGCATACCATAAACTACACAAAGGAATCTGCGTTTTCCAAAAATCACATAGAGTTCCACATGATTCAAAACCATAGACTGAGTAGGTTTCATTCAGTGTGTAAAGCAGTTAAATAACAAAAGCACATGATTTTAGAAACTAACCAATTGTGGTGTAAAGTAATAAATTACCCAGGTGATTACAGAAAAAATTCGGTAAAAAAATTCTGAAAAAAAATCCTAAAGAAGATACTAAAATTTGTCGTGGGAAATGGAAAGTGATTATTGCAAACGTGTGTACAATGCTTCGTGAGGCAAGTTACAATAGAACAATTAAAAATTTTATTAGTGTTACTCATGAATAGCAAGAAAAAAAAAATCGGTCTTCGAACTCATAGTATTCTAAATTCAGTTCACGTAACAGCGGAAGTACCTGCTGTGAACATTTAGCTACACGATAACGTGCAAACTAAAGCATTGAAAAAACCCTGTCCAGCTATTGCTTCCTAAAATTTATGTGTACTATACAGAGATACAGAAAATTTCCTACGAAAAGTTCGACCACCTCGTAGACAATGTCGATGAATGAATTTCAAAAGCTCGCCGGCACCAACATAAAAACAGTATAGAAAAGGCAGGTACCGATGCCTCATTGTCATAAGAATTTAACCTCTTTCTAGCCAGTTCCAGAGATGCAGTGGACATGTTTTAAAAATACAGGGGCTGGTATGAAACACAAAAGTAGGTTAGCAGGCAGGGGTAAATTTATTCCGTTCTTAAATAGTCACACTTCCAGCCTCAAAATTCAGTTTTCCCTCAATCGTCTTGAGAGAAGTACAAATTCGTTTTCAAACCGCCCCTAAAAAATCATGGTCCAAGTTGAAGACCTAGTTTGTAGCCTGATGGCCATCGCTTATCGCCTGACGGACGCGGAGTGTTTGTTATATCTGCATAACATACCACTAACTTTTGATGCAAATGAGATATCCCGGATATCTCATTTGTTGGTTTCAAACAGTGCGTTACGCTTAGCGTATAATATGTTTGTGGAGCGAAGTGCTCAATTAGCACGCAATCCCTTAGGTAGGTGTTTTTTGTGAAGTTATTTTAACACTGTGACGTTTGTCTGTGTGTGATCCTTTTTTTCACAAGTGTTAATTTTTTTGTTTTTCAAATTTTATAGTTCGCGTAAAGGCTTCACAACCAAGTCCTGCAGGTTACTCCCCTGCTTATGAAGACGGGGTAGAAATACCCGCGTGCGAGCCTTGGCCAGAGCACGAGGAAGAGCTTCGTGGCGATGAAGCTGTAGATGAGGATGGACCACCAATGCGTTGGAGGGACTATGAGGCGGAAGACCTTATGTTCGCTCCATCAACTAGTAGTGGGATACTCTCCGCATCTACGCTTGATTTACAAGGTAAGTTTTTAAATAAAGTTACAAAAAATATTTGTACGATTTTACAAAAATAATTTTTTTCAAAAATATTTCAAATATTTCCAAAAATTTACAAAGTTTTTTCAATGATTTCTTGAAAATTATATAGACACTTACAATATTTTGTTAAAAAATGTTATCTTTCTTTTTCGTTATAAAAAATGAAGTAAAATTTTTTTACATATAATTCAGTGAGATTATACATTCACTTCTAGTATTTATAAAAGTATGAAGATTTTAACATTCTTGCGATAATCCAAGTTCAAAATTATCTGCTTAAAAATGAATGAATAACTTGGTTGAATTTAATGTAAAAATTTATTTTCATTTTTTGTTTTATTTTTCGCTTGTTTTGAACAAGAATAAAAATGGTTAAAAACTTTTGTTATTTATACTCTTTTAAAATGATGAGAGTGAACGAATAATTTTCATGAATTTAAATGTAAACGATTTTACAAATATTTTAAGATTTCACAATAACGCATTTTTCAAAAATATTTGAAAGATTTAAAAAATTCACAACGTTTTCAAAATATTTCAATTTTTTTCATAAAAAATTGTATATACACTTCGAATATTTAAAAAAATTTATGTTTCTATTTATCTGCAAAAATAAAGTAAAATTTTTTACATTTAATTCAGTGAAAATATTCATTCACTTCTATCATTTTATAAAAGTATGAAGATTTAGACATTTTTGCGATAATCCATGTTCAAAATTATCTGTTTAGAAAGAAATGAATAATTTCTTTGAATTTGATGTAAAAAAAACTTTTTCAATTTTTTTTTCTTTTGTTTTGAACAAGAACATGTAAAAAATATTTCAATCTTAATTCACTTTTGAAGTAATGCTAGAATTTGATGAATAATTTCGTTCTAGTGAACGCGGAAATATCCACTTTATATTTCAACGAATATGGGGATAATGGGGATACATTTTGAAACTTAATTTAATCAAAATATTCATTCATTTTTGAACATATAATGTTAAACATGAAAATCGTTGAAATGTTTTCATTCTTTATATTCTCTTAAAAAGAGCAGTGTGAACGAATAATTGTCACGAATTAAAATGTAAACAATTTTACAAATATTTTTATTATTCTACAATAATTATTTTTTCAAAAATATTCCAAAGATTTCAAAAATTTCACAAAGTTTACAAAAATATTTCAATGATTCCATGAAAAACTGCATAGATACTTCAAATATTCTTCAAAAAATTTTATTTTTCTTTTTTCGTTGCAAAAATAAAGTAAAAATTTCTTACATTTAATTCAGTGAAAATATTCATTCACTTCTATTATTTTTATAAAAGTATAAAATATTTAACCAATTTTACTATAATCCATGTTCAAAATTATTTGCTTAAAAAATTAAATGAATAATTTGGTTGAATTTAATGTGAAATTTTGTTTTCAATTTTTTTATTTATTTTATTTTTATATTTTTGAACAAGAATCTATTAAAAATGTTTCAATCTTTATATACTTTTAAATAAAAGAATGTAATGAATAATTTTGTTGATGCGAATGCAGAAAAATTCTACTTTATATTTCAAAAAAAAAAATGTTTTCTTTATACTCTTTTAAAATGATAAAAATGAACGAATAATTGACATGAATTAAATGTAAAAAAATGTGACTTAATTTATTAAACAAAACAGAGAATTTCATGAAATAATTGAAATATTTTGCAAACTTTGTGAATTTTTTATATTTAGAGAGAAATTTAGGAAATGTTTTAAAATATTTGAAACATTTACGAAATCTTTGGAACAATTGACATATTTGAAAATCCTTGAAATCTTTCAGAAATCTTTCAAAACATCGAAACCTTTTTCAGTTTAAAAAATATTTGTGAGAAGTTTAAAATATTTTTAAAATGCATATTCAATTCAAAATCTAAAAATTGAAATGTTGAAATCTAAATTTAACTTCTGTTTCGCACAGACAACGTTTTCAGATAATTTTAAACATGGATTGTCGTAAAAATATTTCAATCTTTAATTTCTAATTTCACAGGCAACGTAAATTTAATGGCATTGGCTGATGCAGCCGTTGCGGAGCGATTGCGCCACAATAACGCTGCTGAGGAATCCATCGATGGAGAGTCGTCAGACGAAGAAGCACAAGAAGAAATTCGACCGGAACCTTGGCGACCGTGGCAAGTGCCAATCGCTCCACAGGTTGGTGTTGGGCATCAGCAGCAACACCATCAGCAGCCTGAGGCCGAACAACGAGAACAGCAACACCAGCAACAAGGTGAGAGAGAGAGAGAGTTTTTTTTCAATCATTTATGAGAATTCGCATTTTTACCCAGAATTTAACCTCAGCGGTGTCGAGCTTGAGGTCAAAATTAATGAACCAGAAAATAATCGGGCCGGTGAAGTCGTCGAATTTTGTGAAAACGCGGTTAGGGCTTTGTATGATTATTTAATGGATAAAGTAAGCGATAGCGATAGGGTGGGTATAAAATTCAATTCAGATTATTTCAAAAAGGGTGGTGGGGGTATATCGTTCAGACCTGCTCATCAGCATTCATTCACGGATTTTTGGAGGGTACTATTTAGCGTCATTCAAAGTAACGAGGATTTCATAATTGATCAATCTTTTATAATAAATTTCGATTGGCTGAAGGATGAGCACGGTATGGGTCGTAGAAACGTTCGTCTAACACACGCGGATGTAAAAAAAACGCTCACGTTTAACGATTGACAGTAAGGACAATTTGTGCCTACCTCGGTCCATCGTAGCTGCTCGCGTTCATGCCGAGCGGGGTATGATTCGTTCCGGTGTGCTACATCGTAAATGAGACTAAGTAAATGAGACTAAATCTCAAGTACTAAGTCCCCTTTGTATGACGGATCGACTCTCATAACCGAAACAGGTCAAACTGTCCTACATAATCTCAACATCATGTTGAACGATAGACTTTTTTTCCCCATTTTGAACCTAACATCGGCAGCAAGCAGTGTGGGTTTCTGCATACCATGCAACAAGGCTTATGACAACCCGGCAGGTCATCGATGCTTCCAAACTTGCGCTGCTTGCCACTGGACACCCCCATGCCAAACTAGTGCGGAGAATTCTCACGTACCGCAAATTAAATGTAACGCGTGTAATCGGTATTTCCATGGGCAAATTTGTTTCGAAAAACATCTGACCCCAAAATCTTTTTGCGAAAAAACATCGATTTGCAATGCATTACGAATTTGTACCGGTTGCACGCGTTTCGTAAATTTGTGGTATGAAAGAAACCATGAATGCGGGAAAAAATATTGCAATAGTTGCAAATGTCGGCGTAATATTGATCACCAGTGTTTTATCGCACCTGTTTTAGATAAAGTTGTAAAAAACAAAGAGGGAATAGGCTTTGTTTTTTACGACTTTGAAACTCAGCAGTGTGATAAATTACCTGGTGATCCCAACGTCAATGTAAACAAGCCAAACCTCTGCGTTGCTCAAAGAGTTTGCACTGCGTGTATTGACCAAGAAAATATGAAGGAAATTGACCAACATTGTGGTTTTCGCCAACATATTTTTGAAGGTGAAACTGCAGTCGAACAATTTGTAGAGCTGGTCACAAGAGAGCAAAATAAATTCAGTCAAATAATTTGCATTGCCCACAATGCAAAAGCTTTTGACGCACAATTTATTTTGAAGTATCTTGTGGAAAAAAAAGGTACCAGAATTCGCCCCGACATTATAACAAATGGCACTAATATAATTACGATGCAGGTGGGGCGTACCAAATTCATTGATAGCCTAAACTACTTACACATGCCATTGAGAAAATTACCAAAGGCTTTTGGGCTCAATGATATTAAAAAGGGTACGTTACCCCACCTTTTTAATACACCCGATCACATTGATTACAAGGGTCCTCTACCTTCTTCCGGGTTTTACTCATCAGACACTATGTCTGAAGAAGCTAGGAAAGAGTTTCTCGAGTGGTATGAGACCCTCGCATAAGACCCTAACTACATATTCGACTTTCGGAAAGAAATTATCGAATATTGTGTTCACGATGTGGCGATCTTACGTCGGGCATGCATAGCATTTCGAGACATTTTTCGAAAATGCGCCAATGTGTGCCCCTTTTCCGAGAGTGTTACGATAGCCTCGGCTTGTTTGCGTGTCTACCGTAAAAACTTTCTTGCACCAGACACTATTGGTATTATACCACCAGGTGGTTACAGAAGGGCCAATAACCAATCGGCAAAAGCCATTGAGTGGCTATTCTGGTGTGAGAGAGAGAGAGAGCTCGGAAAAGAGATACGACACGCAGGTAGATGTCGTGAGTATCGTACGCCAGAGGGAATCCTGGTTGACGGTTATTATGAAGACCAGGGCAACCGACATATTTTACAATTTCACGGATGTTTTTGGCATGGGTGTGTCGCGTGTAAAAAAATTAATCGTGATTCCAAACTCAAAAGCGGTGATTTGTTAGACGAACGTTTCGAACGTACCCGTGCTCAGTCCGAAAAACTTAGGCAGGCTGGTTACATTCTCACAGAAATGTGGGAGTGTAAATTTGACGATTTAAAAAAAAATTCCCCTCAAATGCGAAATTATTTAAAAGACCACCCCATTTTATTGAACGATGCTCTGAACCCTCGAGACGCTTTTTATGGTGGTCGTACAGGAAATACGACCTGTTTTTATGAAGTAAAGGATGATGAAACAATACAGTATATTGATATTTGTTCACTGTATCCTTATATTTCAAAATATGGTAAATTTCCTGTAGAACATCCTAAAGTTCTCGTGGGTGATGAATGTAAGCATATAACAGGTATGGATTTAAAAAATTTAAGCAATTTGGAGGGTCTTGTGAAATGTCGAGTTTTACTGCCTCAATCCCTCTATCATCCAGTGCTACCTCTTAAAGTGCATAAAAAACTCATGTTTCCAATCTGCAATGCCTGTTGTGAGAATCTCCAGCAGGAAGGGTGTAGACATGAGCCTGCTTTGCGTGAAATTGAGGGAGTATGGGTGTCAGATGAATTGAAAAAGGCTGTGCAAATGGGTTATGAAATCAAATTTATTGATGAAATCTGGCAATACAATGTCGTGCAATATAATCCTGAAACACGTAACGGTGGATTGTTTGCAGATTACGTAAATAGATTTTTAAAAATCAAGCAAGAATTTTCAGGCTGGCCAACCGAGTGTATTGACGAGGCTAGCAAACTTGCGTATTTAAATGAGCACTCGACCATCGAGGGTGTTGATTTAGATCGCTCTAAGATTACTAAAAATCCTGAACTGCGTTCGGTTGCTAAACTATGCTTAAATTCGTTTTGGGGGAAGTTTGGTCAACGTGAAAATTTAATGCAAACAGTCCATATTGAAAGTTTAGAGGCATTAAATAGACTTTTCTTGAACCCGGAAACAGAGGTTTTTGACATAGCAGAGGCTTGTAAATCCTCGCCAATCACAAATGTTGTCATCGCAGCCTATACAACAGCCCAGGCTCGTTTAGTCTTGCACGACTTCCTGTCTCAGTTGGGTCGTAGGGTATGGTACTACGACACTGACTCGTGCATTTATGTAGGACGAAACGAGCCTGGTGAGTACAATCCTCCTCTTGGTCGTCTTTTGGGTCGATGACCGACGAACTCGAGGGGTAGTACGGCGAGTGTAGCTTCATAAAGACCTTTGTTTCCGGAGGTCCCAAATTTTACGCCTACCAAGTTGTTGGTGCAAACGGTCAATTCGACACAAAATGTAAAGTAAAGAGGATCACGCTCAACTATAAAAACTCTAAATATGTTAACTTCAACACTATCCGTGAAATGATTGTTGATAGAGCAGAAGATTCAATAAAATTAAATTTTAGGGCCATTAGACGCACAGCATTTCACGATGTCATCACATTAACTGAAAGTAAAACAGTAAAACCGGTTTGTATTAAAAGACGGTTCATTGTAAACTTTGACTCACTCCCCTACGGTTACAGGGAATCGCTCTAATTGTCATGATACTATAGCTCTCTCTCTCTCTCTCACACACTCACGTACAGTTGCATGATGAATTTTTAAAACATTAAAAATGTTTAGTATAGTTTTTCAGTGTTTACAATTGTGTAATAATGAGCATTAATCTCCGTTCCTTTTTAATTACAGATGCAGAAAACTTCTTGTGGCAGTGGGACGATTTGGAACAGAGGTTCCAACCACTACAACAACAACAGCAACAACAACAGCAACTGTATCCTAATCTAGGAATTCCTGTAGCCACACTGAACATAACAGTGCCTAAAAATCTACACATCATGATAAGTAAGTACACCAACTACATGGGTATAGAAAAAAAAAAATAGAAAACGTAATCTAAATATTTAATATTTTTATTTTTATTTTCCAGATTACTCCGAGCACGAGGAAGAGGAGTTGATTGCTGCTGTGGACAAGCTCGAAGCTGAAAATATGGAAGATGATGCCGATGATGATGATGACTCGTTGGAACCAGGAGAAATCCCACCATGCCCGGGATCTATACCAATTTCCCGGGTAGCCCTCGAGCGTCTCCGGGCAGCTCGCAGGGAGCAGGAAGAGAGAGCCGAATCGGCATGTAAAAGGCCTCGACTCTTCTTCTAATAATAATAATAATAATAATAATGTATGTAATGTGTGTAGTTTACGAGAAGGCGGTCTCCCTGCTTAGCGACGATAGAAGTAACGATACTTCGGTACGTCTGAGTAAGACACGCGAGCGTATTGCACAGCTTCAGTTCAAAATTGAAACGGCGAGACGGCATGCATCAAATGTTCAGTGTGTGATTAGCTACATAACATCAAATAAAAAGTTCACTCCAAAAGTTAGGGGACTTGCTCGAAACTTGAGGAAAGCAAATCACACCCTGAACAAGTGTAAACTGTCGACCATCAAGCAGCACTGGACGAAAAAAATGACGCTTCCGATATATCACTCTTTCGTAACTTTTGCCAAAGGCAAAGGTTACAAGGTCCAGAGGAAGAGTGTCCACTAATTACTGCTGAAGAAGTGAAGAAAGTTATCGCTAGAACTAAGAACTTTTCGGCGCCAGGGCCAGATAAAATCAACAACTTTTGGTGGAAGAAGTTTACTTCTACGCACCAACATCTAGCTCGTATATTTACTACTTTCTTAAACGGAGAACAACCCGTCCCGCAGTGGCTAGTGGAAGGACGCACGGTATTGATCCCTAAGGCCGGAGATTTGTCATGTCCAAAGAACTACAGGCCCATAGCTTGTTTAAACACCAGCTACAAGCTATTCACTGGCATCCTCAAAGAGAGGATATTGACATCTATCGAGCCGGTATGGAGTGCAATAGTCGAACAACGTGGATGCAAGAGAGGGCTGGCAGGTTGCAGGGAGAACCTGTTAATAGACAGGTGTATTACCCAGGACTCGATCAGGTATCGAAGCAATCTGTCCATGGCTTGGATTGATTACCGTAAGGCATTCGATAACACGAACGATGAGCTTCTTATCAAGCTCCTTGAGTGCATGGAGGTGTATCCAAAAATAGTGAGATGCATAAAAGAGCTTATGCTCTTGTGGCGGACAAGATTTGTCATAACATCTGACAAAAGACAAGTGACTACAAGCTTTGTCACATATAAGAGGGGGGTCTTTCAAGGAGACTCTCTAAGTCCGATACTTTTCTGCATTTCCCTCTTGCCTCTATCTATTGTGCTCCGAAGCAAAAGCTCTGGATACCTATGTGGCCCGCCGAACAGAAGAGAATATAGGTCAACCAACTTTTATACATGGACGACCTTGAACTATTTGCTTCCTCAAAAAAGGACCTCAATATCCTTTTAGATGCGGTAAATAGGTATTCTAAAGCGATTGGCATGAGCTTCGGACTGGACAAGTGTACCTGCGTCCACCTACACCAAGGAAGACTAGAAACTACATCATCCAGTGACGATCAGGATGTTCAACTCATAGGCGGAAATACCATTCAACATCTTGGTATTGGAGATACATATGGGGTAAAATATCCCAAGTGTCCCCGCCTAAAATTTTGTTGTCGCCTATCTTATTCAAACTCCGCCAGATTGTAGTGCTAGTGGACTTCCTTATATTGTGTAAAGGGGGCGCACCTAGTATAACGGGTTGTCAAGATACAGGGGCCTGCATTTTCGACGATTGACCCCGACTGCTAACCTTCAATTGTACATAACTCCTGTTACAGTTATCCAATTTAATTTTTTATGCGGGTTTTGGAAAGGTATTTTAACAAGGTTTACAACAAAAATAACCAATGAACAATAAAAAAATTATTTCACCTTGATTTTTCATTTTAAAAAACATTTTTGTGATTTTCTCCCAATGCGGCATTTTTAATATTTTTTTAGTTAGGCTAGAAGAAAAGCTTGATTTTTTCTCTTGAAAAACCCCCCAGAGCGAAAATGGGATGGAAAGTATTGGTTGAGTTGTAGAAGGTCACAAGAGTGCGGGTGCCCCGCGCCAACGAGCCACGGCGCTACTAGGCGTGCTGTAGTGACTCAGTTGTTTTAATAATTGATAAAAATTATGTTTCTGCTCACAAGTAACAAAAATCAGGTCACGATCTATACAACTGTCATATATTACAAAGAGGGTAATGAATTAAAACATCGCAATCTAGCTCTTTTATCCGACAACCTAAATCACGAAACAATATCTGTTTACGAATTTCAGAAAGTTATAACCAAATACCTAAAAGATAATTTCAAACCAAAAAAAATTATTTACTCTACCGATGGTGCAGCACAACATTTTGAAAATAGGTACAATTTTGCAAGTCTGCTATATCATGAAGCAGACTTCGGTATTCAGACGGAATGGCACTTTCACGCGACTGCACATGGAAAAGGACCATGTGATGGAATTGGGGGCAATTTGAAAAGACTCGCCGCACGTGCAAGTCTCCAGGCATCGTCTCAGAATCAGATTTTGACTGCTGATGCTCTATATCAATGGGCTAAAAAACTTGCCTGAAACGGTAATATTTTTCATTTCCAAAGAAAATCATGCCGCCACTGCTGAAAACCTTAAAACTCGATTCGACTCTGCAAAGAATATGCCAAGCACACAAAAATACTATCACTTTGTACCCTCTTCAGAATCGACTCTAATTTTGAAGAAGTATTCGTCATCTTCACAGTATGACATTTTCCCGAAGAGAAAAATCGCAAAGAGATCGCGAAGAGAAGATCAAAGTGAACGTTAAGCTGAACAAAAAATCACTTTTTGAGTAACACAGTGAGAGGCAAGGGGACTCACACCAAAAAGCACCCCAAAACGTGAGAGGCAAGGGACTCACATAAAAAAAGCACCCCACAACGTGAGAGGCAAGGGGACTCACATAAAAAAGCACCCCGAAATGTGAAAGGCAAGGAGAATCACGTCAAAAATTGTTAAAGGCAAAGAGATTAACACCAAAAAAACTCACCAAAACGTGGCATACAAGACGACTTATTAAAAACCATCTCGAAATGTAACAGATAAGCAGAACCATCCAACAAAATCGTTAATGATTTTATTATTAACTATCGTTTTCCTACAATAGAACCATTTGAAAATTTTAATTAAGAAAATATGTAAATCGTTCTCCAGCTACATGAAAGTAAGGATGAAATGAAATATTCGTTACATCTTAACTGAAAAATCATTTTTATCAATTATTAAAACAACTGAGTCACTACAGCACGCCTAGTAGCGCCGTGGCTCGTTGGCGCGGGGCACCCGCGCTCTTGTGACCTTCTACAACTCAACCAATACTTTCCATCCCATTTTCGTTCTGGGGGGTTTTTCAAGAGAAAAAATTAAGCTTTTTTTCTAGCCTAACTAAAAAAATATTAAAAATGCCGCATTGGGAGAAAATCACAAAAATGGTCTTTAAAATGAAAAATCAAGGTGAAATAATTTTTTTATTGTTCACTGGTTATTTTTGTTGTAAACCTTGTTAAAATACCTTTCCAAAACCCGCATAAAAAAGTTAAATTGGATAACTGTAACAGGAGTTATGTACAATTGAAGGTTAGCAGTCGGGGTGAATCGTCGAAAATGCGGGCCCCTGTATCTTGACAACCCGTTATACTAGGTGCGCCCCCTTTACAGAATATAAAGAGGTCCACTAGCACTACAATCTGGCAGAGTTTGAATAAGATAGGCGACAACAAAATTTTAGGCGGCGACACTTGGGAAATGTTACCCCATATACGTATCTTGGAATACCGCAAGTGGAAACCCGGAACGTGCATAACTGGAAAACGGCCCTTGGAAAAAGGTATCGTCAAATTCTCAGAAAAATTTGGGATTCCGAATTATCTGGAAAGAATAAGATCCAGGCGACCAATATGCTGGCCGTTCCTATACTGCTCTACACGTTTGGTGCAGTAAAATGGAACGTCGATGAGTTAAAACAACTTGATCGAAGCACACGCAAGATGTTGACAATACAACGAAGTCTTCATCCTAGATCTTCCGTACCTCGAATATATCTCCCTCGCGATAAAGGGGGTAAAGGATTGCTAAGCTTAGAGTGTCTTCATCGAAGAACGGTTCTGGCTACAGCCTGCTCAGTTCTAAAAAGCACGGATTCCCTTATGCGCCAATGCTGCGGTGTTTCTATACCATGCAGCAGATAGGGCCGCAGAGGAGCTTGACCTCCCATTTAATTCCAGCGACATTACACATGGCCTAGCATCACTAACACCTCTGGTGCTCAAAAGTCGTATACAGGAAGCAGAACATACGCTCCTACTAAGAGAACATGCTGAGAAACCCCTCCATGGTAAGTTCTACGGCATCCTACGTAGAGAAGAGCTCTCGATGGGTCTGTCCGAAATGTTTCTCAAGTCTGCTGGATTGAGATCGGAGACCGAGGGATTTCTTTTTGCCTGTCAAGACGGCGTGATAGACACCTTAGTTTACCGCCAGCGCATAATGAATGTACCTGTACGCGATACCAACTGCCGGGCGTGCAAGCAAGTGCCCGAAACACTTGGACATGTTCTCAGTGGATGCTTTAAATGTGCACGCTGCGCGTACATAGAGACACAATGCAGCTCTGAAAGTGATATATTACCATCTTAGGCATTTCTATGGTGTTGATCTATTACCCGTCTTGCCATACGCCCAGGGGGAACTAGAGTCAGTTGTGGAGAATGATCAGTGTAAGATCTACTGGAATTTCTCCTTCTCCACCACTCAACGTATCAGTGCTACGAAGCCTGACATTGTCCTCCAAGATCTGAAGAAGAAGATCATTTACGTGATTGAATTCTCGGCACCAGCCAATGGTAATATCACGGCAAAGGAGGGAGAAAAACGGGCGAAATATCAAGCACTTCTTTTCGAGCTGAGTAGGCTGTACCAAGGGTACAAAGTTTATCTTAGAATTCTCATAATCGGCTGCCTTGGAGGTATGAAAGCTTCATTTATTAGCCAACTCAACAAGATTCCGGCTTGCCAGCGTCAGGCTCATTTCACCGCGAAATGGATGCAAAAGGCTGTTCTCCTGGGATCACTCCATCTGGTCCGTCAACACTGTTCCTCTTAAATTCTGAAAAGATTGGTAGCTCTAAAAAAGTATCCAGAGGTGAAACCTTCATCTCTAACTGTCTTGTCTGCCGCGTAAGGTCATCCGCGGCTAGAGACCTGACTCCAAGGAACAGTGTTGCCCGATGTTATCACGCGTCAATTTCCCGCTCTTGCTTACCTTCTAGGACAGAAGGAGCAGAAGCGGATGACGTACACGTTCCAGTAGCTTTGGGATTGGTTTCTTTAAGGAATCATGATCGAAGCTTCAGGAGCCTACAACTTCTCATAATAATACCGAAGGTATTCTCGCGTTGTCGTCGCGGTAGGGCTTGAGCTTTCCTCTCATGAATTTGAAGGCTATGTTGGCCGTAGCATTGCTACTGACAGGGTTTCCCATGCCAGACAGGCAGAAAACGAAGAGGAAAGTGACTAAGAGGAACACCAAAACTCATAAATGATAATGGAGAGTATTTTAAAAATTTTGAAACGCTTGTCGCTACCCGAGGATGGTTGGGGCGTCCTTGGAGCCACCGCTGGGGGCCACAGCATGCGGGACGGTGGTGATGGTGAGCTGCGAGATGGTCAGGCAGATCTCACTAATCAAACAGCTGGCCAGCAAGAACATCTGCGACATACGGTAAGCAGTGAAACATCAAGTGCGTCTGCTGAGGATGCTTTGGTTAGCGTGAGCTATTTGCAGCCAACCACTTCAACAGAAATACCGTGGGAGAGCATCAAGTGGGATACCACAATGAATGAGGAATTGATGCGTCACTATTATGAAAGTGCGAAGTTTGAAACATCACGCAAAGAAGGACAAAATTTCAGAACGAAATTTGCCGCAAAGTATCCTCGAATAGAGAAAGTCGCATTGAGAGATCTTATCGCTAAGGTGAAGGACATCAGGACTAATCTACTCATCTCAGAAGATCGAACAATGGAGATTAAACAGCAGGTTGATTTGGAGTGGAAGAACAACGGCGACGAACAGCAGTTAGAGAAAGCCGCGTCACACGAACAAGCAGTGGCAATTGATGTTCTTTCTCAACCTGGTGATGATCTAGCACCACCACATCCTCCGGAGGTAGATGGCCTAATACAACCAGTGCCACAAGCCGAAGTTCAACAACCAAGGAAGCGATTAAAATGGACATACCATATGAACAGAGATGTGATGCGCTTTTATTTTTTGGCAAAGAGAAGTGGGCAAAGTGTAAGGAGAGAACATCATCGTCTCTTCTTACTTAAGTACTCAGGGCTAGCCACAAGAATAAATGAGCAGAATCTAGCAGATCAAAAACGCTCGATATCTGTAAACAAATTGCTTTCGGCTGTTGAAATAGCTGCCATCGAAATGGAAGTGGAACAGCAGCTTCCTATTGATGAACTTCCATTGGAAGATGTGGAAAACGAAAACTTGATTGCAGCTGAAGGCATAGGTGCTAGGGATAATGAACATCAAGTACCGGATGGACTAGAACCACATCCGGATATCATAAACGATGATATAAACAGCGAAGTCCCAGAAAATCTACAGCACCTTGAAAGGAATTTTGGTCATGCTCTACTAGAGCTCAGACATCTAGAACCAGCACAAAGGCATTCACTGCCCAAGATGAACATCACAAATGATCTGCGTGCACTAATAGAATACCTAAACCTAGGTTTTACCTATGCATTTGAACGCAACACAAAATGCGTTAGAGGTGCAAACTCTTGTATACTGTGCAGCTGTGGCAACCGTTAGAACGTTGGGCCGCAGAACTAGGCCTATAAATGCAGTCTTCGCCCCAAGACAGGAGCGAGATCCGCCATGAAAGATCAGGTTGGATATGGATGTCAGCAAAGTAAGGTGCAAATTGGGTCGACTGACTCAATATAAAAAAGGAAATCGAACCAGAAAGCTGATACACCATCTTATTAGAATCATCCACCCTCGGTACATCGAGACATTGACACCAGCAATATTGGATGAGATTATAGGCTCCCAGCGTCAGAGACTGGATATTCTTACTGCTAGACTGCGTTGGTACAAGAAAATTAGTGCAAGAAGGTAACAAAATCGAATCTTTCAGGCAGATGGATGAAGGTTATATCGTGAGCTGAGTGTAGAGCAAAATAACCAACAAGACACCAAAGTCCCTCAATTGGAAGACATGACTAACTATTGGTCAGATGTCTAGGGAAAAACTAACAGAAGCAATTTGGACACTGCGTGGTTCCAACTAGAGAAAGCAAGAGCAAGC
This sequence comes from Andricus quercusramuli, assembly GCA_932178445.1. Lineage (NCBI taxonomy): Eukaryota > Metazoa > Arthropoda > Insecta > Hymenoptera > Cynipidae > Andricus > Andricus quercusramuli. The sequence goes on from CAKNXH010061736.1 coordinate 119,237, forward strand.
AGTAACCTTGAAATGGAGCTGACGAACATCACAGCTTTGGATGTTTCAGCGGTTTTGAAAAAAGTATGTAACTGGAAAGCTCCAGGTCAGGACATAGTGCACAATTTCTGGTACAAGTACCTGACTAGTGTGCATCCTGCGTTGGCACGGTGTTTCCAGAAGATCATCGAACATCCAGATCTGATGCCAGGCTTTAGGCTGCAGGGTACTACGTACATGTTGCCTAAAAAACCAGACGCTCAAAATCCATCTTAATTTCGACCGATAGCCTGTCTTCCAACAATATATAAATGTCTTACAGCTATCATAGCAGAGAAGGTATATTCTCACTGCGACGAGAATGACATCCTTACCGAAGAACAAAAAGGATGTTGTAAAAACTCGCGAGGCAGTAAAGATCTAGTCACCATAGACGCTGTTGCCATGACGCAAGCTCGTAAGCATCAAAGGAACTTGCACATGGCATACATGGACTACAAGCAAGCGTTTCCTTCCGTACCACATGACTATTTGCTTGAAGTCTTAAAAGTATACACAATTTGTGCACGCATCATTGACTTCCTAAGTCGTGCGATGATGCTTTGGGGTACAAAAATCAAGTATTTTGATCATGGACAACCGAAGATAACTAGATCAATACGCATTAAGACGAGTATATTCCAAGGAGACTCCTTCAGTGCATTATGATTCTGTTTAGCGTTGAACCCACTGATCAAAACTTCAAATAGCATGTCTCATGGGTTCCGAGTAAATGATAATGAGGATGGTCATCAAGTGACCCATCTTCTATACATGGATGACCTGAAGCTATACGCTAGTTCGGACGAGAAACTGCAGCAAATGATTGATGTTACAAAGCAGTTTTCCAATGATATCAACATGGATTTTGGACTAGATAAATGCCGAACAGTGCATTTAACCAGAGGAGAATTAGGGACCGCAGAGATAGAGAACAATTTCGGGAATGACATCGAGGCAATGTCTGAGGGCGAGTCATATAAATACCTGGGTATTCTTGAATCTAAGGGTATTCAGCATACGATCGTTAAGAAAAGCCTAACGACTGCCTTCACTACAAGACTCAGATTGGTTCTGAAGAGTTCTCTTGACTCGGCAAACAAGATCAGGGCAATCAACACCTACGCCATCCCTGTCCTCACGTACTCCTTTGGGCTCATTAAATGGTCGAACACTGACCTCGAACGATTAAACAGAATCATCCGCGTAGAAATGACGAAACACCGAATGCACCACCGTAATCCGGCGAGTGAAAGGGTAGTTCTACCACGACATAGAGGGGGCAGAGGCATTGTAGATGTCAGAAAACTGTGTGAGTCACAAGTTACACAGTTGCGAGACTATTTTAACAGCAAGCAAGATGTTACGCTTTACAACACCATCTGTAAAGCGAATCTTGACTACACGCCCTTGAATTTGTCCTCAGAGGAGGCCTTGAATATCAGGGCAGAAACCATAGAGGAATTAGAAACGCAATGGAGACGGAAAGCCATCTACAGCGAACACCCCAAAACGCTAGATCAATATGAAGTGGATAGTGAGGCATCCAATATTTGGCTGAGAAACCGCAATGACGAATCCTTCCGTTTCTGGATAGAGTTGTCAGCACCAGGAATTATCGCAAACACGTGTTACATCAGGACGTGGTTGACCGGTGCCGATTATGTGTAGATACCAACGAATCCATCGAGCACATTGTTGATGGTTGTCGCGTAATGGCTCAAAGAGAATATACGCACAGACATAATGATGTGGCGGGCATTATACATCAACAACTTGCCTTAATCCTAGGACTCTTAACAGAATGGATGCTTTTCTATAGATACATTCCAATGTCCGTTTTAGAAAATGAAGATTACATCTTATGTTGGGATGTGACTATCCAGACGGATCATTACATCCGAGCCAATCGACCTGACATCGTGATGCGAGAGAAAAAAGGTGGAAGAACCTACATCATCGACATTGCTTGTCCGCTCAACCGAAATTTGCAGGCAACCTATACAACCAAGATTCATAAGTATAGCGAGCTAAGGCATGAAGTTAAGGCTATATGGAGGAATGTGAAACATGCATCTATTCATCCTATTGTGATTTCGGCTACAGGCAATGTGCACGTAAGATGCACTGAACATCTTGAACATTTAGGAGTCAGCAGGGTACTGGCGGCAGCTCAAAAGGCGGTTTTATTAAACACCTGTTGCATTGTAAGAAACTTCCTAGACCATCAGGAAGCAAGTGACTAAGAACCTATGGCGTGATACATGGTAGCTCTAAGAAAGCATCCAGAGGCGACTGGTGTCACCTTCAACACTCACGGCCGCTGTGTAAGGATAACAGCGGCAAAGCCAAACTGCAAACTACATCATGCTTCTAATTTTGTACCTACAACATCATCGTAAATGATTTCAAACAACGTATTGAAATAACTTATAACATCCTGATCTCATCAGTCACTTGACTTAGTCCGTGGCTATGACGAAAAACCGGGTTCACCCGAGAAAAAGTTTAAAAAAAAAAAAATGTTTGTATATATTAAATTGAATTTAATTAGGAATAAATTTAAATTTCAATAAAAACATTTTTAGATAAACCCTTATTTACTTTAATATCCCTCACTTTGAAAAAAATTTGTTAAAAGTTGTATGTTAGATTTTTAAACGTTTTGGTAAAGCTGTAGGAAATTTAGTTACCCGCAAAGATCCACAGGAGAGAGAGAGAGAGAGAGAGAGAGGTGGTCAAGTGTTGACGGTGGCGGCGGCGGCCATGTCTCTTAATAAGCTTATTTGAGACATGGGCGGGTGCAGCGTCCAGGATATTAGCTCATTTCCTGGACGCTAGAGGCGCGCGGAGCAAGCTGGTACTCAAAGAGTTGAGCTCATACTACCAAGGTATCAGCTGGTTTACCCGGCCGTGGCAACCAGGTTTATAAGCTCATTTGCCTGGTTGCTTTACGCGCTTATTTTTTTTTAGCTAACCTCGTTCTAAAGTTCTTTTTACAATATTAGACTGTGTGTGTGGGTGTATGCACGTGGGAGGTGGGAAAAATGTATAAAAGAAGGTGATCCTTTGATTCATCATTTTATTTGTAGAATGGATACAAGATGGAAACATCCTTTCACATCGATGATTTGCGGTCCTACAGGATGTGGCAAGACATTCTTTGTGAAAAAATTTATTCGTCACATTGGTCAAATGTGTGATGCATTTTTCGAGCGAATAATTTTCTATTATTCTGAATGGCAACCATCTTATGTTGAATATGGAAAAAATATTGAATTTCGTGAAGGTTTGCCTCAGTCACAGGATTATTCCAATGATAATCGGGTGAAATTAATATTTAATGACGATTTGATGCGCGAATCTTCAAATAATACAATAGTCGATCTTTTTACCAAGGGTAGCCATCATAGAAACTTGAGTCTAATTTTTATTTCTCAGAATCTGTTTCATCAGGGCCATGGTCAACGTGATATATCGTTAAACGCAAATTATATTGTTGTTTTTAAATATCCCCGTGATCGTGCGCACAAATTCAACATATGGCACGGCAAGTATTTCCTGAAAATCCACGATTTGTCCAAGAAGCCTACCACGATGCCACTTTCAACCACATGGCTATCTTCTCTTTGATTTAAAACAATCAACTCCTGATAATTGACGCTTTAGAACGGCCATATTTCCCACTGATCCGTTTCACTACGTCTACATTCCTGCAAAGGGTATGAAACCCCGAAACAGTGATACGTGTGTTCCAGTCGTGCACATGTGATGAAGTCGAAAACACGTAAACGTCCTATTGGTGTGAAAAACGCCACAGCGTTGCGTGCTTTATACCATCTGAACACCAATCAACGTCGTGTAGTGCTTAAGACTGCTGATCCAAAACTTGTTAAATGTATCTGTGAGTGCGCGTTAAACATTTTACACGGGAATGTACCTCTGAAGAAAAGTGAAAAACTGAAGTTGAAAAAACATCAAAACGCGTTACGGAAATTAGCCACACCGCGCGGTACATGAAAAAGTAAAAAAAGTTTTATCGTACAAAAAGGTGGATTTTTACCACTTTCGATAGCACCCATTATCGGTACACTTCATTCAAATCTTTTCTCATCAAGATCCTCGTAATCAACCACATGGAGCATGCCCGAAAAATTGTACTAGTGCCTAGTGATCGCCTGTCACAACTCCAACAACATACCTCAATCGATCAACATTTTCCACCACAACAACAACAACAGCAAAATGATGTACAAAATATAAATTTTTCTCTACCAACCACCCAAACTCCTGGTAATGCTCTTAGTAGGTTGGATCTGGAAATGAGTCAAATTTTAAACTCACAGTCGGTGAAAGACGATCGTGAAAAATGGAAAATGTACCAAACAAGTTCTGCAAAAATTTCTTTTCTATACTATGGAATCGCGGAAATCAACGCCAACAAACAAGCAAGTACCCAGTGATAAGACAAATGGTTCGGAGGAGGAGACGAATCATATGGTGAATGATACAACCGTTAATACTGGGGATATTGTTTCTTCGGTTCCAAAAACATACAAAAATAAGGCAGAATTATTAATAGAACAGTTACAAAAATCGGATGTGAAAGATAGAATATATTGCGATAGAAGAGGTACAGTCTTTATCGATGGACGTCAAGTAGAAAATTCAAGCATTATCGACCTTATAAATGACGTATTACGACATAGAAAAAGAGTTGTCATTCCTGGAAGGCTGCAGTTTGCTAATTTCCTTCACGAAATATCCATACCGCGAGAGCTCGTGGGAAATAGTCAATATTGGAAAAGTACACGACTTTTGAACATTTCGCCAAATAAAACGTCAAATCCACTTAAACGAAACAATACAAATAATAAATCACAAAGCGAATCTTCAAATTTTTATAAATCTGCGCTTTCAACCTAGAACGAAGACGACGAAGACGACGGCGAACAGTGGGAAGAAAACTGTGCTGTTAACACTACATTACAAAATAATAAATCGTCTGGAAAAAAAATCTTGGATATCTTTACGTCTACAAAAATGAAAATATTAGAGGATTTATACTATGATCCACAAAATCAGGCGTAATATGGAGGCATCGAAAAACTTGTACGTGCTACGAAAAACAAGTTATCGCGTAAAGAGGTTTCGAATTGGTTAAAAAGCCAAGATAGTTTTAATCTTCATCGGCTGGTCAGAAAACGTTTCCGAAGAGCACACTATAATATTGATAACGTAGATGACTTGTGGGAGGCAGATTTGGTGGACTCACAATCTTTAAAAACATACAATGATAATTATTCATACATTTTAGTTGTAAGCGATGTGTTTAGCAAACATGCTTGGGTCGAACCACTTGAAAGCAAGTCTACAACAGAGGTAAAAAATGCATTTACTCGTATTCTGCAGAAGAGTAATAATCGTATACCGATTTGTCTGCAAACTCACAAAGGAAAAGAATTTGTCGGCGCGAGCTTTCAGAAATTTCTTCAAGATGATGAAATAAAGTTTAGAGTTGCACGCGATCCTACTGTCAAAGCTGCAGTTGTCGGGCGTTTTAATCGCATTCTCAATGAGCGTAAGTGGTGATACTTTACTCACCGAAACACTCACAGATATATTGATATCCTTCAATTACTTGTAACAGCATACAATAATACACGTCATTCTAGTATTGGTATGCCGCCATCTGATGTTACCCTAGAGAATGCATCCATTACACGAAAAAATTTAAAACCACGTTATTTCAACAATGATAAAAAGAAAAACCCTAAATATAAGGTTGGTGCTGTTGTACGCATCAGTCGTGCGCGTGGCACCTTCGAGAATGGATATGAATCAGGATGGAGTGAGGAATTGTTTGTTATTAAACGAGTTATAACGTGGAGGACATATTCGCCTGTTGTGTACGAGTTGGAGGATTTGGCTGGTGAAGTCATTGATGGACTTTTTTATGAACAAGAATTAGCAGATGTCAAGAACAAAAATGTACACAAGGACGAGTTTATTGTCGAAAAAGTAATTCAAACACGTGGGAAAGGTTCTAAAAAACAAGTTTTGGTCAAGTGGGCTGGATATCCTGATAAATTCAATTCTTGGGTACCTGCTTCTGAAATAAAACATCTGAAATGAATGAAGATCAGTTTCATCTTATTCTACCTAGTGATAGTAGTATGAAATATTATCCCAACAATACAGTCACACATTTCACAACACAAATGCCTCAAGAAATTCGTTTACAAGGGCGTTGGGCAGTTTCTCTTACAGAGATTCAATTTCCACGTTCATTTTTTCATGCACGACCCTGGGAAAGTGTATTAGAAAATCGACTTGTTCTCATGTTCAACGACGATCCAGATCCAGAATTTCCCGAGCAAAAGTATGATTTCTTTGATAAACAAAGTGATGATCAGCTGAATGGTAAAGAGATCGTGGAAATATTTGAATTACCGAGAACATATTATCTTCAAGGTGGGCTACCTAAAAATTGTTATAAAACAGAGACAAAAAGACCAGAAATTCTCACTGGTACGTGGCTAAAGCCAATAGTAGCATTTTTTCCGTCAGGTGTCTATGAGTCTGTGAATGAATCAGTGCGAGCAATTAATAGTACACCAGAAGTCAGCGAACACGTCCGCTTAGAACATGACCAGCTAAACAATAAGTACGTAACAGTGGAAAAAATTTGTAACGATGACTGTAAACGAGTTGGTAGCCATTTTCTTGTAATCATCGAGAAAATCTCGCGCATTCTAGGCTTCACACCTGAAACTCTGTTATCAACAGATTCTTACATGGCTTGTCAACCAGCAAGCCTCACAAATGGATTACCTGAAAAGCTCTTTGTCTATTGCGATATTTGTGAACCACGTATAGTTGGAGATGTAAAATCATCACTTTTAAGAGTTGTGTCTGTTGATTCGAGAAAATATACATTTGGCTCCACACAGGTGTCGGGTTTTTCAGCACCTCATTACATACCTCTACTACATACAGGCTTTCAGACCATCGAAATAGATATAAGGGTCCATCTTGGACTTCCGATACCATTTGAGATTGGATCGCTGACAGTGACACTTCATTTCAAACGAATAGACTAGCTGCGATGTATTTTTCATCAAACAAAAAATTACTCTATATGACAATTATTACACGAATCAAGTTGGTGGAGGAGGACTTTCACAAATTTATATTGGATCTCCCTACCAAAGAGGACACGGAATTGGCAGCTTTCTCGGTGGACTCTTTCGTCGTGTTCTGCCGTTTTTGACTCGTGGTGCACGCGTAGTCGGTAAAGAAGCGCTACGCACGGGTATGAATGTCATTGACGACTTGGAACACAATATTCCACTAAAAAGTGCCGTGAAAACACGTATTGGAGAATCTGGACAGAATTTAAAGAAACGTGCTATGGAGAAGGTACAAAACATTATGAGAGGTTCAGGGTATAAATCGCTGCTCAAGAGGCAGAGACTTCAGTCAATCGGTGAACTCGGTGCATCACGTATCGTCGGTAAAGTTGACATCATCTCAAGAAAGAGGAAGAAGAGGAGGACAAAGAAAGTAAAGAGATTGTCGAAAGGCAAAAGGAAGCAGAAGAAGAAGACCAAAGGAAAGAAGAAGATTAAGCGTAAAACGACTGTAAAAAGACGTACAAAATCAAAGAAAAAGAGCATTTTAGACATTTTCGGAAATAAATAATCATTTACGAAAAATGTCTTTCTTACACTCATACTCGTGTGAATGCTTGAAATCAGAGCTTGATCTATTTTCTCCACCACCAACTCAAACGTCAATAGAAGGTTCTTAGTGGGTTCACTACAAACCTATTTCATCACTCACTGACGATTCACCCATAGAATTTGTCGTTCCAGGCAATGGAGATGAGTACATTGATTTACCACATACTATGCTGAATCTCAATATTGCATTACATGCACCAGAAAAAACCAAGGAAAATGCAGCTTCTATTGATCAAATAGCTCCTGTTAATAATATATTACACTCAATGTTTAATCAGGTAGATGTATACTTTAATCAGAAACCAGTATCGCCACCAAATAATGCTTATGCTTATAGAGCATACATTGAAACTTTACTCAACTATGGACCAGCTGCGAAATCAAGTCATCTTACAACGTCCTTGTGGGTAAATTATAGCCCTGGGCAGATGAAAGGTAATGCTGAGGAAAATAAGGGGCTCAAGCTTCGTCGCGCATATTTTGGTGCTGGAAAAAAAATTGACTTGATTGGTCATATACACTGTGATGTTTTTAATCTGGATAAATTTCTGCTGAACGGTGTAGAGCTTCGTCTTCGTCTCGTGCATTCTAAAGATGCTTTCTGTGTCATGGATCCTGCAGGTCAGGCATCCATCCATATTGAAGAAGCCACTCTATTAGTTCGTCGAGCAAAAATTAGTCCTGGTATTTTACTTGCTCACGCAAAAACACTATCACAAGGCACAGCCAAATATCCCATTACTAGGGTGGAAGTGAAAGCCCTTACTATTCATGCTGGTATACAGAGCGAGACTCTTGATAATGTCGTGCTTGGACAACTACCCAAAAGAACAATCATTGGATTTGTCGACAATGCTGCATACAACGGAAACGCCACGAAAAACCCGTTCAATTTTCAAAATTATAAAATGAGTCACTTTTCACTATATGTGGATGGCATGCAGATCCCATCGAAACCTATTCAACCAGATTTTACAAAAAATAAACTCTACGTTGAGGCATACCACTCACTGTTCACTGGATGTGGTATTCATTTCCTCAATGAAGGAAATAATATAGATCGTGATGATTATGCACACGGATTCTGCCTTTTTGCATTTGATCTTACACCAGATTTGTCAGCACACTGCTACTCACATTGGAATCTTGTGAAGCATGGCTCTTTGAGAATTGAGGTTCGTCTCGAGGAAGCACTTGCACACACTATCAATTGTCTAGTTTACGCCGAGTGCGACAATGTCTTGGAAATTGACGATGCAAGGCAAGTTATTGCAGACTATAGCAATTGATTTGGCGCAACAAAGGATTCGACCAGTTCGAACATGTATGGAATCCAGTTTTGTAACAAAAGATGTGTCTCTCATCCGGTTTGAGCACGTCAATACATGAGCCTACACGCCCACGTCCAAACCTGTCAACGGTCCCCATTTATACAAAAGATGCACGCCTGAGCTTGTATAAACAGGTAGAAACTTGAAAAATGCACACCCTCAAACACACAATTGCCAACGGATTTCTCGTGTGGAAGGGGAAAGCTGGTATATCTATAACCTTTATAAGCCCGCAGACTCCAGACGTAAGCCAGTACTGGTAAAGAACAATTTCATCGTCCTACATCGTGCTACTCATATAGTTTTTCGTCGCAGTCCTCGTCCTCGTTGTGAAATCTGCAATATGGTTGACTATGTAATCGAAATTCAAGCTTTTCGGGATCTTGATGACAATTTTTTACCAAGGGAGGTAGCTATCGTCACACTGGATCACAAGTTTGTCGCTCACTGGATCGCAGCACCACCTCATCCCTTTTGCGAACTTTCTACCTGTGTAAAACAACAAAACAATTGGCTCTCAAGATTCTATCATGGGATCGAGTGGTTTGAAGGAGACATTTCCATGTAGTTTCTCTACTCTAATCTCCGAGATGTAGCTAAATCTGCAGCAACAATTTACACACGTGGGCGTGAAAAAGCGAAACTACTACAAAAAATAATGAGTAGGCAAATTATTAACCTGGAAGAACTGACATGTCCTACATTCAAACAACTACCGGACAAACGAGAATACTGTTTTCATCATGGAATCAAAAAGGAGGAGGATTACTCAGGTGCTCTCAATAATGCCATGAGAATCAAATGGTGGCTTGGCAAACAACGACAAGAGCAAGTACGATTATTAAACAACAACAACAACAAAAGAGTCACCAAATCATCTAAAAAAAAACCATTGCTGCTTAATAACATATTGAGGACGAGGACTGCTATCAACGGAGAAGATGAAAAACCAGTGTGTCCTATACTTGTATCCAGTTCACCTTCACACGCATACGAAGACGTATGGACGGACAATGAACAGCCTACAAATTCTGCAAGTGCTCCAACCGACGGGGGCCCACACAATCGGTGTATACCCGGCTGATCAAATACCGAAAACTTGGACACGACCTGCTGCTATCGTTATCAACACAGATGACCACACAAAACCTGGTTCGCATTGGGTCGCCATCTTCGTCGACAGCTCAGGCAGAGGAATATACTTCGACAGTTACGGTTTACCGCCTCTTATTCCTCAACATCTTCATCGTTTACGAGGAAACTGTACCCTCTTCAGGTGGAACACAAAACTACTACAGAGTGCCTCTTCGAACGTGTGTGGTCAGTTTTGCATTATGTTTATGCATTGTATGTGTAGTGGGTATTCTTTGCGCAAGTTTAATGCACTTTTTACCGATGATCTCGTGAAGAATGATCAAATTGTAGTGCGATTTTATAAAAAACTTTTGGCTGAACATAAATTGACTTGTAAACAAAATGTATCAGGAAGTGGAAATGGTGGCAGCGGCGGTAGTCACTGTGCATACTCACTGCATAGCTGCAATCGTCTCGAATCTTGTGTACGAGCATGTTTTTCGAAACTTGCTATTTTGTATCTATTTTAATCAATGTTCGTTTTATCACATATAAGTTAGAATAATTATATAACATTTGCTTCATCGATTATCTCTTTGCTCTTTTATGCATAAGAATATTGCGCCTACACTCTCTGGCTAAGAGAGTATATTCTTTTGCATTTATTGTGTCTCTGTTTATAATGCTTTGTAAACATTATTTTAAGTATTCGTCTCCCTCATAGGCTAAAAGTTTTTTGTGGAATACATACATGTTTTAGATTTTCCTCTGCATCTAAGACCTGTTTTACTATCTAAGTTGGTATCCCTGTATTACTTATTTTTGTGTTGCTTCATTAACATATATGTCTGTCTTGTCTCGAGTCGTGTACATATTATTTTATTTCTATTTTAATCTTATATAAGTAACAATACATGTGTGTTCTTTAGATCTAGATTTGAAAAAAAAAAAATAAATAAAATGGTGAAAAATTGAACTAAATGTTGTCTTAATTTCAGACAACCCTTTCCCATCCTGAATAGAATGTAAGATTAGAATAATTAGCCTGCGTTGTAATTACATCTCGCCTTTTCCAACTCGAAGACCGACTACCTCTACTCTGGGACTAAAAGGGAGGGGGGAGGCCCCTCCCTTTTTACAGGTTTGACATCGCAGCTTCGCACAGGGAGGGGGTGGGGCCCCCTCCCCTTTTCCAACTTCGATACATTCATTCGATGGGAGGGGGTCGGGCCCCCTCCCCTTTTCCAACTGAGATACATCCATTCGATGGGCGTGACCCCTCCCCTTTTCCAACTCAGAATAAATCATTTAACCAATTAGGCTAGCCGCCATTTTTTAATTAGGCCACGCCCTAATTAGCGCCATTTTTTAATTAGGCAACGCCCCCTAATGGGCGCCATTTTGTAATTAGGCCACACCCCTCGGTCAATCAGGATAGTCCACGCCCCCTTTCCTACCCCCACTCCTTATTGTAGGCCACACCTCTCGACCAATCACAGCTTGCGCTATGGCCCAGGGTATCTACTAATCTCGTATAATTTTGATTAAAGAACCGCATACTTCATCGAAAACAAGCATTCAATTTTTCATTAAAAATACTCCAGATTCCACAAGATTTGGAATGCAATAACTCTAGCACAGAAACGAATAACTGATTTATAAGTTGTCGAAGAATTCGTTGACTGTCTTCTACATATCTGTATATTCACAATGTACAGTCACATTGGATGCTTGTGTTAACACGTAGTGACGCTCAGGTGAAGTGGTATATGTATCAGTCTGAATGGAGTCGCGGTCACCGGCAATGAACAAATGAGCGCGGATTTAAATTTCGCTCTTCACTGGCATTTGTGCAAAATATTCAATGTGTTAAGTTAGCCGTGGGGTCTAGATGTTAGGGATAAGTTGCGTTCGATATGTGTTAGGTAGTTTGAATCCCGCCGCAAAATTTCTTTCGATTTTTCATAGGTTCGTGTGTATCTGTAAAAATAAATATAACTTCAGCTTGAGTCTATGTGAATAACAATATAGTAAATATAACCGCGAAATATATATTTTTTTAACTTGGCTATACTGTTTTCTAAAAACTCGTTAGGAGTCATCGAAAGTTTCATTGACTGGTTTCGAAGCATTAGTGTATCAGAGTTTCAAGAACTCTATTCCTCTGGTCTTCACATTTTCATTGAAATTATTTTGTAGTTTCGACAACTCTTTCTACTTTTTAAACATTTATCAATCAAGGTTTGTAAGACGATTCTTCCAATTTATGACATACGTTTAACCCTATCCTAGAGTGGCTGACTCAGTCATTCAAAATTTCAACAACTAATTTTTTTCGTGTGGATATCTCAGGAACTTAGGCCCATTGGATCAGAAGATAGTTGTATCAATACAGTTGAAAGTATACCCTTCAGATTTTGTTTCTTTGGACAAAAATAAAAAAGAGGAAAGAAAAATGAGAAGGCAGCCAACCAAATCCCCTTCCTTCTCTTTTCTATTTCTTTTGTCTTTTTTATTTTTATTATTATCAAATCACAATATGAAAGCATTTATCATATTTAACAACGTTTCGGTGCTCATGCAGTACCCTTATCATGGTAAGCAAAATTAGAGCAGGTGGGAACAGCGACGAAACAACGACGCTCTCTTCGATACTTGAGATCTAAGTGTGGGTCAAAAGATAAATCCGTGATAAACACATCAGAAATGAGAGAAAGTCAAGATTCATGAAAACCTATTGCCAAATGTAATTGATAATACTGGAATAACTCTTGTTTAAATCATCCAAATTAGTTTTCAAATTAATGAACAACTTTTTTTTTCATAATATAAAGCATTTCCATGAATTCTCTCTTGCTCTCACTACTTTCACTGCGTAAACTTTTAACATTATCCCAGTCAAACTCATGGTCGACATCAACAAACCCTTTTGTATGTATAGCAAGAACACTCTTATGCCAATTTCCGAAACGAACATCACACTTGTGTTATTCCATTCTAGTATTAAGAAGTCTGCCAGTCTATCCTACGTAAGTCATCTTACAGATCTTGTAAGTGATCTTGTGAACAAAACCACCTTTTTTAAATTTATGTAAAGGATATTTACAAAAAGTAATTACTGAATCCATTTTAAGTGGTATACGAAAAAGAGTATAAATATTAAATTTTTCCAACAATTTTTTTGATATAGCAATAGGTTTTCATGAATATTGACTTTCTCTCATTTTGGATGTGTTTATAACGGATTTGCCTTTTGACACACACTTAGATCTCAGGTACCGAGGAGAGAGCGTCGTAGTTTCGTCTCTGTTCCCACCTGCTCTAAGTTTCCTTACCTTGATAAGGGTGCTGTATGAGCACCGAAACGTTGGTAAATATTATAAATGCTTTCATATTGTGATTTGATGATAATAAAAATGAAAAGACGAAAGAAATAACAAAAGAAGGAAGGGGATTTGGTTGGTTCCCTTCTAATTTTTTCCCCCTTTCTTCATTTCCGTCCAAAGAAACAAAATTTTTTGTTTTCAGGCATTGCAATCGGAACCTTTTGTGGTGGTTGTCCAAATTTGATCGTTGGGTTCTTGTTTTATTTCCAGCAATTCTATACATTTATCTACTGATACTAATTTTTATTAGATTTTTCTTGCGTGAGTGGAGCACAGAAATGCGGGGTGACCAAATCGAATCCGTTATTTTAGCGCGCAATTAGTTCTACAGTGCTGCCGCATTACTGACATGCTGTACTGCACAAGTGCTGTCACGCCAGCAGCCCTAAACATTATATGCAATTACTGGCCTAGGGCTAGCACAGTGCAATCGGTAGGTACTGGAACTCCGGCAAGCTCTACTGAGTCAGCACTCGACCAATTCTGTATTTATAATTGGGTGATGAAACATTTTGTTCACGAAGAATGCCACTCCTCCACACAGAAAATAAATGTCTGTTTTCACTTATTCAATAAAGGTTTATTGAATATTAAAATGATACTCACTGTACTTATATTCAGTGGTGGCTTTTCGTTAGGCATCATTTGAAATCCAGTAACATTCACGTAAGTTCCATTCAATATGTCAAACACAGGCAGCATTTTAAGATCCTGTAGATAATAATGATAATTATAACATGAATAATCTGAGGGGAAAGCCATGAATAAATACTATTAACCATTAACCATTTTATCACCTATCAGGAACTTGGCTTAGAAAGCCCTTTCTCGTTATATGTGAAAATTTCAGAGACGCATAAGTGTAGGCGTATTTTAATGTCGATGAAATCACTGTAAAGCAAGGATTTCGCTTCAAAAAGACCAAAAAGGTATTTCTATAGGTTTTCTTCAATAAATTATGAGTTCGGATATAAAAATTTCAATTTACTTCACGTTGTTTCAAAAAGCGGGCTTAACAAGTGATAAACAAACATTTTAGAAGCATTGTAAGGAACAAACTCGTTCAAAAAAAATGTGTAACCCGATGGAACATTTTTGTTTCTCGATTCGCATTCTGCTGAAAGAGATCTATCAAAATGAATAATTTGTACTTATTAAGCTTATATGGATATACATATCATGTATACATACGTATGGATGTGACTCTAACATGCGCGTCACACTACAGATGACTCCCCCCCTCCGCACAGTGTCGAAAAATGGAAAAAATTCCAGCCACGCGGCATTTTTGATGATATCGCCTTGGAACTTTTTTATTCTCTTCTATATGTTTTATATTCAGACGCCTCGGTGCGGAAATTCAGAATTCTATCAAGGTTTTTTTATACCAGTGCAAAGTCATGTGTCTCCATGAATATGCAGGGGAATGTCCAAAAAGTTCCGGGACACCCCAGTAAGTCCCAAGATATAACTATTTCTGAAGAGGTTAAGGTCATTCCTGCAGTAACTTTAAACGAGGAATCCAATGGAGATCTTGGTTTTGACCTTGAGCGTCCCCTTCAAGGTCACTTCAAGGTCAACTTTCTTTTAAAATGGGAACCTCTGTTTTTGACAACGGCAATCGAAAAAGCCGGAAATTTTACGTACAAACCTTGCTTTTGACCTTGAACTTGTCCTTCAAGGTAATTTCAAGGTCAAATTCTTTTAAATAGAGTCCTAATATTTTAATGTCGCAAATCGAAAGAGCGAAAGCTTTTATGTTAGAAAATGTACGTAAGACAAAGGTCAGGTGTCACCCTAATAACCACTCAAGGTCAGATGCGACATTATTGGTCTTTGAAAGATTATTTGAAACATTATTTCATTATTTCCCTGAATACATTTGTTTTTATTATCAGGCGTCATATTACTGTTCGCTGTTTTGACTTTTTTCCAACTTATTTCTGCAAATAAATTTCGGAAATATGGAAATAGAATTGACAAATTTGTATGCCTAGTGATTGTGAGTCAATAGACGGTTTCTGTGATTCTGATAGGGGGTCATCCATAAACTACGTAGCCTGTCCAGAGGGGGGTGGGGTCCACTGGAAGACTAAAATGAGCCCCATGGGGAAGGGGGGGGGGTCGTCTGCGGTACGTGGTTTTACATTGATGTACTTTTATTCTGTTTTAAAAAGGCCGCGCAATTTTCACAGAGTTCCTATTCTGATAATACCAGCGATGGGAGAACGTGGATATCTTTGTTATACGCAGTAGTGATTTTTGTATATTTTTAGGTTGACACATGGGGTCATTACGGCACACGTCAGAGATATCCGCGTTCTCACATAACTGGATGATACAACAGAAAGTATATTATACATAACCTATTAGGTCGAGAAGGAGAGACAGAGAGAGCATATATACGAGCGAGACGATGAGCTGAGTCAGGGGTTTTGTTTAGAAAATGTTTCTCATAAAAAACCACGTGTTTTTCTAGGACGGGGGGGGGGGGGCTGGAAAAAACTACGATAGACCTCATCGGGGGATGACCATTAATGTCGCATCTGACCTTGAGTGGTTATTGAGGTCACACCTGACCTGTGTCTTAAGTACATTTTCTAACATAAAAGATTTCGCCCTTTCGATTTCCGACATTAAAATATAAGAATTCTATTTTTTTAAAGTTGACCTTGAAATGACCTTGAAGGACAAGTTCAAGGTCAAAAGCAAGGTCACTATTGAATTTCTCATTTTTAGCTGATGAAGAAATGTCCTCATTGTCGTTGAAAGGTATTTTACCTCTTCTCTAAAATACCCAGACCTTGTTTAAGTTGAAGTGACCTTTGCGTAACCACCAAGTGCAAAACCAAGGTCTCCATTGGATTCCTCGTTCAAAGTTACTGCAGG
The DNA here is from genome assembly GCA_932178445.1 of Andricus quercusramuli. Classification (NCBI taxonomy): domain Eukaryota; kingdom Metazoa; phylum Arthropoda; class Insecta; order Hymenoptera; family Cynipidae; genus Andricus; species Andricus quercusramuli. Next base: position 135,680 of record CAKNXH010061736.1, read on the forward strand.
AATGTCCTCAAACTCTTCAGAAATAGTTATATCTTCAGACCTACTGGGGTGCCCCGGAACTTTTTGGACATTCGCCTGCATATTCATGGAGACACATGACTTTGCACTAGTACTAAAAAGAAACCTTGATGGAATTCTGAATTTCCGCACCTGGGCGTCTAAATATAAAACATATAGAAGAAAATAAAAGAAGTGCCCCTTAATTTTTTCAATTGATGTTGTGCAGAATGGTCTCCTGAATCCGACGGAATGAGGTGCTTTCCCGAATATACAGTCGTTCTCTAGATATTGTTATTTAAACATTCTTTCATAAATTATGCCGTATCTCCTAAAATTTTCGACATTTTAAGAAAATTGGCTTCGAAACTATCAGGTCTGATTGAAATGAACAATTTTCGCCTGTGAAATTTTTTGTCTGCCTCATAGTGTTTACAAAAATAGTATATTATGCACCTACGGGGAGAAAAAGTGCCTCTCCCCCTTGGCGCATACGATATTTTTTATAACAAATGGATGATTTCAGGCATTTCTCGAAATACAGTCATGATTTCAGTCCATATTAGATTTTGTATAATAAAGCATAAAATTAATGTTAATCTAATCTATGGTAATTTTAGATGTGATTTATGGTAAATTATTATAGATTACCCAAAATTCATTTTTAAACATGTTCATGAATTTCCGGAAATTTATGAAAAATTTCCATAAACTTCCAGGAATTTATGAAAATTTTTTGTAACTCATGGTAATTTGACAGGTCAATATAGTATCTTACCATGAAATACCCAAAATTCATTTTTTTAAATTTCCATAAATTTCCGGAAATTTATGAAAAATGTCGGTCAATTATGGTAATTTTACAGGTAAATATGGTAACTTACGGAAAATTCATTCTCAAAAATTTCCATAAATTTCCGGAAATTCATGAAAAATTCCGGTAATTTATGGTAATTTTACAGGTAAATATGGTAACTTCACATGGAATACCCAAATTTCATTTAAAAAAATTTCCATGAATTTCCAAAAATTTATGAAATACTTCTGTAATTTATGGTAATTTTACAGGTAAATATGGTAACTTACCATGGAATACCCAGAATTCATTTTTACAAATTTCCATAAATTTACGGAAATTTATGAAAAATTTCGGTAATTTATGGTAAGTTTAGAGGTGTATATGGTAAGTAACCCAAAATTCATTTTCAAAAATTTCCATAAATTTCCGGAAATGTATGAAAAATTCCGGTAATTTATGGTAATTTTACAGGTAAATATAGTAACATACCATGGAATACCCAGAATTCATTTTTACAAATTTCCATGAATTTCCGGAAATTTATGAAAAATTTCGGTAATTTATGGTAATTTTACAGGTATATATCGTAACTTTCCATGAATAACCGCAAAATTCTATTATCTGCAACCAAAATTTCCTCTCAGTTTTTACCGTGAGTGGGCAGATAATCATAAAATGCAAGCTCATAGATGCATAATCTTCATTATTCATCTCTGACGTCACTTTTCAGTCCCTAGGGAGTAAAAAGTAGAGCTTTAGCCCCGCTTTATTGGCGTCGAAAAGGGCTGACATCATGCATGTGTCATAAAAAAGTATATTATAATAACACAGGACCACAAAATGGTTCAGGGAGTCTACAGGGTTTCAAATAGGTGTACGTTATGTTTTTGGGGTCGCTAAACACGAATACGTTCGCAGAATTGAGCCAGCACGTCAGGATTTGCAGTAAAATTCAAAAAATGGCTAAAACTCCCGATTTTCTGTATACATTTCGTTCCCAAACCCACAAACCGTAAACCCACGAACCCCAAACCCACAAACCTCAAATATAATACCAATTGAGAAATTGGTATTGTAGGATGTGAGATTTTTCAGTTTGTGAGAATGGAGCTTGCTGGCGAAAATATGAAGTCATTATGTATTTGAATATTTTTATGTGTTGTTACGATTCTGCTTGATTTGTCAAATTAATAGCAAAAGTAACTTACAATCGCAGGTGTAAATAAAAACTCAATTTATCGTGAAATATAAATAAGTCTATGTTGAATTTAAAAAAAGTGTAGGACATACATCAAAACAATAGAACGAATGATGTGCAATTCTTCTGCCACGAGCCGACTGCTCTATTCTCTATGCTTAAGTTTGAAATAAGCTTGTATTTTTTGAAGAGAAATCACAATGTGCACAAACAATCCGGATGAGTTTTGTCTTGTTTGTGGAGGATTTGTGTTAAAAAGAAACAGGAAGGTTTTTACAGATCATTATAAAAAACTCTTGCTATCCAAATGCTATGGTTGATTTCGATGAGACTTGGATACCAAATACTTTGTGCGCTTATTGTGCGACATTTCTTAGTAAATGGCAAAAGGGAGATGAAACGAAGAACCGCTTCAGTTCTCCTATGATTTGGCGAGAACCTGCGAATCATATAGATGATTGCTATTTCTGTTTAGTTTATAAACTTGGATTTAATGCGAAAAACATATCTGATATTTCGTATCCATCCGTCGCTTCTGTTACAATATTAATTCAAAAAAACAATCTTGAAGCCTCAGTTGGCAGAAGAATAAAGGGAAATTAATCTATGGAAGTGAATGGAGAAATTGCAGAACCTCAGGTGTCAACAAATAGTGAAGATGCTGAATCTAATCTCGAAGAAGTCGATGACAAAAATGAAGAAGCTACTAAAATGTTTAACCAACCAGAACTAAATGATCTCGTAAGAGATTTAGGACTCTCAAAAGAAAATGCTGAGCTGCTCGCATCTTGGCTACAAGAAAAATGAGTTCTCAAAAAAAATACTAAGGTATATTTTTATGGAAAAAGAGATGAAACTTTCAGGCATTATTTCTCCCACGAAGGCTCATTAGTTTTTTGTAATGATATTAAAGGTTTGATTTCTGAGTTTACTTTCATCAATTACCATCCCGATGATTGGCGGCTGTTTATTGATTCATCGACATAAAGTTTTAAAGCAGTATTATTGCATAATGGGAATGTGTATACGTCTCTTCCGGTAGCATATTCTAGAAGTTTAGAAGAGAGCTACAATGATCTCCACCTGTTACTTACTAAATTAAGATATGGTGAACACAACAGGCAAATATGCGGTGACTTAAAGATCATAACAATTCTACTTGGTCAACAGAATGAATTTGTTAAATTTCCTTGTTTTTTGTGCGAATGGGATAGTCGTGATCGTGCTAACCATTACATACAAAAAGTTTGGACAGTGCGTCAAACTTTGACTCCAGGTACAAAGAATGTATTACATGATCCATTAGTAAACACTACAATGATACTTTTACCACCTTTGCACATTAAACTCGGGCTTATTAAGCAATTTATCAAAGCTATGAGATCAAGTGACAGTTATGCTTTTAGCTATCTCTTCATCAAGTTCCCAAAACTATCTCAAGCAACAACTGATAAGGGGGATTTGCATGAACCTCAAATAAGGGCTCCTATAAATGGCGAAAAGCTTCCAAATAAAATGAAAACTCTTGAACTTGCTGCTTGGACAGGTTTTTAAAATGTTGTCTCAAAATTGTTGGGCAAAAATAAGGATCCAAATTGTAAAAAATACGCTGAGGAAATTCTGACTGCATACAAGAATTTGGGAACTCTTTTGTGTCAAGTGTTGCGTTTTTTGGCTTTGGTGAAGGAAATCAGCGTGTGTGGGTGCAGAAAGGGCAGTGAGTGCGGAGAGCAGGTGTGAAGGAAGAAGGGTGAGTGAAAGCAAGTGTGTAAAGGGTGGAAATAAGTTGTGTGAAAGGAAAGTTGAAACGTGCAAATTTTTTTTTTGAGGTTAGGTGTAGAAAATAGTTGTCGGGCAAGGGGGGCGAGAGGTAGGCAAGCTAAGAGCGGGAAACATCGAGGACTCTTTGGTAAGGTAGGTATGCCGACCATACCAAGTCCAAAAACCGGCGACAGAGGGCAGGGAGAGGGAGAAGCAAGAGCGGACGAGGTTGTGAGCGCGGTTAGTGAGAAGTAGGGAGAATTTGACAGTAGCGATGACGAGACGTTCGAGACACCAATCAGGGTTGGATCAGCTGAGAGAAGGGGATCAGGCACGAGCCAGAAACGCGGGAGACCTTCAAATTTACAGCGCCTCAACAGGCTAGGTAGCGCGGGCTCGAATAGGAGTCTGGATGAGTAGCAAAAAAAGGGGAATGTGACTAGCAGTGAAGGGGAAGATAAAAAGAAAAGAGAGAAAGGGGAAGATGATCCTGAAAGGGGCAAGGATAACAATAAAGTGAAAATTAAACGAAAAACACCAGACAGAGATAGGGTGGATGGGGGGATGTTTTAGAAGCTAGCAGCCCTCATAAAAGGGTTTAGAGAGGGAACAAGGAAGAGTCTGGAAGATATGAATAGGCAGGGGAAAGAAGTTAGGGGGGAAGTGAGGAAAGTAAGAGAGAAGTGGGAAGAGTGGGAAAAACTCTGGAAAGAGGAGAAAGACAAGGTATGGGGTAAACTAGAGGCCATAGAGAATAGACAGAGAGAGATTGACGAACAGACAAATAGGGAGATAAAACAACTGGAAAAACGGTTAAGCAAATTAAAAGTTAGGAATGAGCATATGGGGAGGGAAACAGAAAGTGCGGGAAAAGTAGAAGGAAGTAACGTGCAAAATGAGAATGAAAGATTGAAGAAGAGACTGAATGAGATTGAAAGAAGGTTGGAAGGGGAAGAAAGGGCGAAGAGAAAAAATAACATAGTAGTCAAGGAATTGAAAATAGAGAGTGAAACAGGGGGAATTGAAATCAAAAATCCGCTGAGAGATATTGGAATTCGGGTAAGGGTAGAAGGAGTTAAGAGAGTAGGAATTACGAAGGAAGGAAAAGAAGGAATGTTTGTAGTAAAAGTAGGGAGTGAGGAGGAGAAAAAGAAAAAGGAAAGGAAAAGGAGATGGCAAATAGAACAGAGAGCATGGATAGAGAGAAAAAAGGGATGCATGGTATGAATAGGGCGAGACAGACTGTGGATAAATGGGGAGGAGTGGGTCTGGGACGAGGAAGTAGAGGAAATAAGGAAAAAGGGAAAAAGAGTTGAGAAAGGTAGAAGAAAGGGAGATACAAAAGAGGCTAGGGAGCAAACAGAGGGGTTTCCAAAAAGCAAGGCGGAAGAAAAGTAAGGAGGATAGGGGAGGGTTAGCAGGAGGGAAAAGTGAAAATAGCTTTCTGCAGTGTGTCAGGCTTGAAGAACAAGAATAAAGGTTTCTGGCGGGAGTTAGAAAAGTGGGATGTGCTTATGATGAGTGAAACCTAGGCGGATGAGAAGGATTGGAAGGGGATGAAAAGTTTGTTACCTAACGTGTATGTGTGGCCAATGCAAGAAGCAAGAAAGGAACACGTTAAAGGTAGAGGGATGGGCGGCATGGTCTCAGGGGTGAAAAAAGAATTGGTAGTGAAAGGTAAAACAGAGCAGGACAGGGAAGAAAAGGAGGGAACACTGGTGAGAAGGATCACAATAGGAAAAGTCAAAATAGCGGTGGTTTGTGTATATAGAAGGAGAGGAGAAGAGGAAGGTTGGAGAGTGATAAGGAGGTGGATGGAGGAAAAGAAGGAAGAATTGGTTTTGATAGAAGGTGACTTAAATGCCTGGACTGGCGAGAAAGGGGGAGGGACTTGGGATGATGAAAAGAAGGCATATATAAGAAGCTCCAAGCATAGGGAGATATACCGGGAGGGAAGGAGGTTACTAGACATAATAGGAGAAACCGGACGGTTTATATGTGATGGCAACAGGAAAGGAGATGAGAAAGGAGAGATTACATTTATAGGTAAGGGAGAAACAGTAATAGACTACATCCTGGCGGAAGAAAGAATGAGTAATATGGTATGCAGTATGAATTAAGGGAATGAGATAGGGTCAGAACACTTCCCAGTAATAGCTACACTGAAAGGTGGCGTCCATAAGCGTGGCAGAGGGAGAAAGGAAAGAGGGGGGGAAAGGAACACGAAAATGGGAGTCTGGGGGGTAGATAAATTAAAAGTGTTTGAACAGAAGATGGAAAAGGAGAATGTTAGATGTGAAAAGGAGGAGGGAGTGCAGGAAGAGTAAGGAGAGAATGAAAGGGTCAGTAAGAACATGGAGGAAAGGAGAAATAGAGAAGGCAGAGTACAATATGAGAAAAAGAGAATATGAGAAGATGCTGGAAGGGAAAAATCAAAGGGGAAAGGAGAAATACAAGCAAGAAGTAGAGAAATCAATAAAAGAAGGTAGAGTCTGGGATGTGATAAACAGAGAAAGAGGAGGAAGGAAGGGCGTGAATGAAGAAATAGAAATGGATAAATGGACGGAGTATTTTAAGGGTCTGCTAGGGGGAGAACAAAATAGGATCAAAGGGGAAAATAGAAAGACAGTCCAGGGAGAAATGGAGGAAGCGAACGAAATAACAAGAGAAGAAGTGAATGAGGCGATAGATAGACTGAGAAGAAACAAGGCCACAGGAGAGGATGGTATGGAGAACGAAGCGATAAAGTATGGAGGAGAAGGGATTAGGGAAGTGATGTGGAGGATATTCAACAAGGTCTGGAAAGGAGAAGGGTGGCCGGAGGAGTGGATGACAGGGCTGGTAGTACCGCTTGTTAAGAAACGGGAGGGTAGGAAGGTAGAAGAGTACAGAGGGATCACTCTCATGCAAGTGGGCTATAAAATATACACAGAAATTCTAAGAAAAAGGTTAGAGAATCAGATAGAAGAGAAGCAAAGTATCTCACACAACCAGACGGGATTTAGAAAAGGGATGGGGATAATAGACAACATTTACGTACTCAACTACTTGGTTAACAGAAACTTAGGGAGAAAAAGAGGGAAATTAGTGGCTTTGTTTGTAGATTTCAAAGCAGGATTTGACTCAGTGAATAGAAAAGTGCTATGGCAAGCAATGAAACAGAGGGGAATAGAAGAAGGGCTGGTGGAGAGGATAGAGGAAATTTTTACTGAAACCTGGATTAGGGTGAAGATACGCGGGGAAAAAGGGGAGGTTTTCTGGACAGGAAGAGGTCTAAGGCAAGGGTGCCCGTTGAGTCCACTACTTTTTAATGTGCTGCTGGCAGACCTAGAGGAGAAGCTAAAGGAAAAAGGAAAAGGGGGGACGATCCTGGGTCATAGCAAACTATACTCCCTAGCATTCGCGGATGACGTAGTTCTAATATCAGACGATGAGAAGGGGATGAACCTGATGATAGGAATTTTCGAAGAGTACGTGGGAACAAAAGAACTGACGGTGAACGTAGGGAAGACCAAGGTGATGTGGTTCAGAAATAGAAAGACCAAAATAGGTTACGTTTGGAAGATGAACGGACAAACAGTGGAAAGTGTGGAGGAGTTCTGTTACCTAGGTTTTTGGTTTGAGTCAGGAGGGGGAAACGATTTGCAGGTGAGGAAAGGAATCGAAAGTGCGATTAAAGTAATGGGCCATTTTTGGGGTGTAGAAAAGAGAAGGTTCGAGGACGATTTGAGAATGAGGGTTTGGTTGTTTGATGCGTTGGCTTGGGCGGTGTTGTTTTATGGAGTGAAGGTTTGGGGATGGAAAGAACATAGGAAAGTGGAAAGCATACATGAGAGCTTTCTGAGGTGGGTAATGGGGGTTAGTTGGAGTTGTCCAGGATACATGATAAGGGAAGAACTAGGAAGGGAAAAAATTGTAACTAGACAAATTAGGAGAGCCTGGAGGTTTTGAGAGAAGCTGAAAAGGGGAGAGGGGAGCAGAATAGCACAAGTATGCTTAGACGAAGTTCGGAACAAGGAGACGAGAGGCAAGTTGGGAAATTCAAAATGGGAGGAAGAAAGGAAAAAAATGAGGAGTGTTTGTGATATACAGGAAGGGATTCTGGATTGGCAGAACATTGAATTAGAGCTACTTGTAAGACAAGGAGAAGAGAGATGGAGAAGGATTATGGATTCGAAGTACAATAGATGGTATATGATGGTCAAAGGGGTGACGGAACCAGAATATTTGCAAGGGATGAAAAAGGAAGACAAATTTAATAGGGTGATACGGTTTAGAATGGGAGAAGGAGTGAGAGCTTGTAGATATTGAATGGATGAAGAGGACAATCTGTGCAGAGTATGTGGGTACGAAGATGGATTTTGGATGGTAATGGTCAGGGAGTGATGTGGATGAAAAAACTGGAAGAAATAAGAGAAAGCAAGAGAGCAGGGCACAGCCAAACGGGTAATCCTATGTAAAGGAAAGTAACTTGTAAAAATTTAAAATTTTTAAATCGGTGAAAATGCATTTGATGGTAAGAGAAAACGGAAGCCCGGGAAGATCGCTCATTGTCTGTAGTCTAAGAGTAGTGCTAATATGATTGTTATTATGTAAGGCGATGCATTAGAAAATAAGTAGCGGTTAAGGTAGACTAAGGATGAAATGTTAATATATGTACAGAGAGCGGAGGCCCTCAAACCCGTAAAAGGGAGAGTTCAAATATACATACATACATACATACATTACCTTCATTCACATGATGATTTTTTTCCGAAAAATCTTACCACATAAACGAATACCCATTCGCAGAACATTTGAAACGAAAAAAACAAGTTATGCCAGAAAGAAAGGTTAAGCATTAAGCGAGTTATGAAGAATGAATGCTGTGAGAGGCAAGGGGCCTCAGGATAGGCAAGCACTCCATCGTGAGAGGCAAGGGGAGTACATCGTGAGAGGCAAGGAGACTCACGCTAAACAAGCACCCCATTGTG
>CAKNXH010061736.1:151953-185665 GCA_932178445.1 Andricus quercusramuli
ATTTTACGTGACAATAATACATCAATGTGTATCACTGGCAATGAGATCCGAGGACAATCGGAAGAAAATACGGTTTGTTTCTGCCTAAAACTGTTCAAATCATGCATTTGTTTATATTATTTGTTGTTAAAGTTAACAAATGATATCGGACATCACATTTTCATGATCACATGTCACCTCGTTGCTCAGAACAAGCGATTTCGATGCATAAATATACTTCACAAAAACATAATCCATCATACTGGCTATTTGTTGCAAATATTTGTTTATAACAAATAACTTGACATAACAACAAATTTTTTCCTTTCACTGACCCTTGCGCATCAAACCTGAGGCCTGATGCCACTAAAAAAATTTTTTACAGGGAATTAAAAAAAAAAATGTTGTAAATCAACATTTTTTCCGATGTTTGCAGTTCTATATAAATTTAAGAAAAAAAAAATTCAAAAATCGGCCTGGACATGTTTCTTAAGAATTTAATACTGAATTTTTTGAAAAAAAAAAGTTGAAAATCGATGAAGAATTGCGAGCTACAGATTATTTTGAACATCGTTTTTCCATTTGGCCCCACTGTGCGCTCTGGCCAATTACAAGCATCTTAGAGAATACATTTTGTAGAAGTGAACTGCAATGTTCACGAAACGTCGGCAAGATTCATATTTTCGCACACGTTTGAAACCCGGAAAAGCTTTAAATTTAAAATTTATGATAATTGAATTGGCTGCTTAATACCCAGCTGAAAATTCCTGAACGCGAACCTGCACACTAGCCTGTACAGCTAATCTTGACGGTTTCTGTGCAGAAATTTGGCGGAGGAAACTCTAGATGATCCTGCAGAGGAACGTGAACCGACACGGGAACCTTTGAATGATCCTGTACAGGTTTCTTTTCGAAGTAAATTAAGGCGTGGGTTTCAGTACAATCGGTCATCAACTTCCTTGTATACAGAGCTGTCACCGTAACAGATAAAGATAACTTACAAAAGGAACTACGAGATGTTAAACAGATCCTAATACAAAACGATTACATGAACGAACAAATTCATTAAGCAATAAGAAAATACACTCGAAAAAACCAGTCAACACAACCTACTAAAGAAAGAGAGAGAAAAACGACCACCATCCTACCCTACGTTCAAGGTATCACAGTACAAATAGAAAGAATTCTCAACAAACACAACATCCAAACCATATCTAAACCACCTAGGAAAATGGGACTACTTCTAAACAACCCTAGAGACAAAAAGGCACATTTCAGTGATCCGTGTGTATATAGAATCCCTTGTTTTTGTGGCAAAGTCTATATTAGAGAAACCGGAAGAGCGATAAGCAAACGTTTATAAGGAACATGAGAGTAAAGTCAGGCTAAAACGTTTCACGCAATCAGCACTAGCTGAGCATCATATTGAGACAGGACAAAGCATTTGATCTAACAAATCAACCGCCATCGCAAAAACATACAATATTTTTTCAAGAAAACATAGAGATGTAATAGAAATTTCAAAACACTAAGCACCCTAATAACGTCAATAGGGACAATCGATATAATACCAATCCGATTTGGCTTTCCGTCCTACCGGTGGTTTTTAAAAGAGGCTTGATTAGCTAATCAAGTTTGGCCAGTTCCCACCATGGGGTGCTCTGGCCAATCACAGGCATCGTAGGGAACAACATAACCTGAAACTCCAGTTTCAGGTCAGCCCTGAAGAAGTAAACTGCAATATTCACGAAACGTCGGCAAAATTCATAGTTTCGCACACGGTTGAAACCCGGAAAAGCTTTCAATTTTGAATTTATTATGAGGAATCATCGTGAAGTTGCATTATCCTCTCAAAGAACTCCATATTTACGAAAACTGAAAGGCTGCTTCAGTGGGATTCGTGAAGCGAAACTAATGATAGTTGGGAGCACCAAGCCGAGTACTGGACCCTCTGTCGATGAGAGACCAAATTCAATATGGCGCTCGATATGCGGTTGCTTATAATGAAAGATATGAAGATGAATAAACTTTAAATATATGTTTAGAGCTTATAGACGTAGGTAAATTATACTTTAAGTAGAAATCATACGTACAATGGGATATATGGTGAAATGTGGGAAACGTCACCTACATTGAAAGAGACAGCCAGGAAAGTATTTTTGAGCTTTTTACGAATTCTATATGATAAAATCTTCGAAAACTATATTTTGCGATACCTAGAGGGTATAAATAGCACTTTATATTTATTCACGAAATTTCTTTTATTGAAATTCGTATCTTGACAGGGGGTCTAGTACTCGGCACGGTGCTGCTATCTAGGATTAGTTTTGCACTATGAACCTCGTTGGTCTTCTTACCTTCGAATATGAGTGCCTGTGTTCAAAACATTGAATGAATAATACCCTAATGTTTGTGCGTTTTATCTTTTAGGTGCTATTACTTATTCATTAGAGACACATGAGAATACATAGATCGAATTATATCTAGCCCGCCCTTCTCTACGAGTAATTCAAATTACAGCACTCACCAAATAAGTAATCAAATATTTATAATAATCCCGAAGCATTTTAAATTTTTTTCCTTCTGTTAAAACTTTTACTAAGTTCGTAGGGCTCAAATCTAGTAGAAGGTTCCAGTCAGTTGAATTCGCAATTTCCTTTAACAATGGTAGATAATCCTTGTCTCCTTCTAGCTGACGAATTGTAATTGGAGAATCTTGTGGGCCGTGCATTTGAAGAACGTCTTGAATGCGAGTTAAGCCATCATCTGAATCGTAAATGACCGTGAAGGATTTCCAACTTAATGACCTTAAAACGGCAGCAATAGCCTGAAAATAAAGAAAAGATTACTGATGAAACTTATTAATTATAATATTTTCTTTTTCTTCACGACAAAAACCAAATGTGGTACGATTGTAAATACTTCTAAACAAACAAAATTATTATTTTGTTGTATTGCTGGAGTAGCAGAGAAAAAGATTGAAAAAACTTGGTGACAAAAGAAGGAATAGAGTTTTCATGATCTACTCATATAATTTCTAATTGTCTGTTGGAAACTACATAAATAATCCAGATAAATTTCAGAGCCCAGCAAAACAGAAAGAATTGATACGGATTATGGCGAGGTAAAATTTGTTGAATGCGCGTTAATCCCGTTTTCTAATTCCTTTAAGCAAATTGAGATGCAGTTAGATAAATTGAGACAGCACGAATATAATTCTTGTGAATTAATATAAATGCGTGTTCGACGTCGATTCGAAAAAAATTAATAAAAATTGCATGCGTCGAGACTTGAACCAGCGATCCATCGTGCATCAGTCCCCAGTGTCCACAATGATAAGCAATGCGTGTCCATTGCATCGTTTCGCAAAATAGATGTGTTTTAAAGAGCACATGTGCCATAATTATTCTCACCTAGTCTGTTGCTTTAGAGCACTTTGCATATCATTTAGAAGCTTGAAAGTCGTTACTTTCGAGATGGATGTTGCACAAAAATTGATTTACGAGTTGAAAAGTGTAAGCATCATTAAAATAATCCTGATATTCGTATGGCGAAGAATTTTTTGATTTCTATACCCTATTTTCTCGGATATAATCCACAACTTTGTTTTTCTTTATTGGAGCTTGAAAAGAGGGATGCTCCTTTTATCGTGTGCATTCATAACGGCCCTGATCTTGTACGATGTCATGCTACGCTGTTTGTGTTGCGCACTAGTTTTTCTGATCTGCATTGATCACGAATTTTTATGGGTTTTTATGAAACAAGAATTAGAGGTTTTAAGTTATCTGTAACACTTTTGAGTTATTTTGTTTATTTGCAGCGTGCAATTCTGATAAACTAACAGTTTATGGGCTCAGGTTTTGCGGTAGGAATATAAATTAAGTGAGAAATTTTAGTACAGTTTCGATTAATTACAGTTATGTAACCTACTTGGTAAACAAGGGGCCATTCACAAAATACGTGATACGCTTAGGGGTGGGGGAAGTCTTTCGAAGTATCATTCTCCACGTTAAGAACAATGGAAGAAGTATCACGCGGGGGGAGGTTGAGAAGTTCCTGAAAAATGTATCACGTATTTTGTGAATGGCCCCCAAGTATGATTGAAGGGAAGCAAAAATATCGAATTGCCTTACTCGCTGGAACAAATTTTGATATCTAGAATTTTCGAGTTGAAACATTGTTTAATGAACTGGATCTAGTAAAGTTCGTGGAGAGGTGTCACACTGAGGAAGTAAAGTTTCCTACAACAAATACCAACGAAAACAAGGATGAAAAAAGCAGCTTGTAGTGATGTGGAAAAGTGAGCGGAAATATTGTTTACAGATAATTTAGCAAGTTGCGGACAGTCATTTAGTGTACAAAAAAGATGAACAATGTACGTTTGATCATTGGTTCACATTAAACAATACGTTTAAGCGTAAAATGTGTTGCTTGAAGTTTTTTTTGTTTGAGAAAGCTATTGCTTTTGACGTTGATTACTATGATAACTTAATATGGAAGCATATTGACAGCAATCAAAACAATAGCAGGAAAAGCTTTCATAGTCGCTTTTTTATAAAAAAGTCGAATCCTCGATGAAAAAGCTAAATTGGAAGAATCATCGAGGAGGAGTTCCAAGTCACTCAAAACTATCAATATACTTGAACTATTTCACTGTACACAGGAAAAACAAAGTAAGTGACATTTTTTACAGAGAATATTTATCAGATTACGTGCACGAAAAAATAACCCCTACGGCAAATGTCACTTACTAGGTTTTTCCGCTGCACAACAGTTTTGCTACTCAGGACATATGAAAAAAAGAATGTAATGTTATATTATGTAAATATAATATGTAAATCAAGAAATCACACCATCGTATTGGCTGACGTCAGTATTGCGCATGCGCGAAGAGGAGTATCCCATTGGTCGACAGAAGAGAATAATTAGCAGTTCTCTGGAATCTCTATTCTTCACCAATGAAAAGGCTCCGGTTGACGCAAGCGTAGTAATGCACTGGCCCATCGTTTGGAATACTTTCTGATAATTGGCTAATCCTGAGGAGCAAAGAACCATGTTCTGAGCACATGAATATTTCGAACTGCACAGTTTTGATTCCAGAACTGTTCATGATGAAGCTAGGCAAATTGATGAAACTGCGTTGTACAATTCTTCAAGGAAAGACATCCTAGAACTTCTACATTGTATACGTTTATATAAATTGATCAAAATATTACATTCGATACCATAGTAATTACGCGCTAGCCATAAGTTTACCCTCTTGTATCTAGCAGGTAGCGAGTTCCAGTGAGAGGGTAGAGTAAAGAAGTAAGGAAGAGTAGAGGTAGAGTAAAGTAAAGAACTTTAATTTATTAATTTCATCAAAAGAACTTATATATAAGCCGCTCAGAGGAAAAACGTGATAAATCCTATGATAAAACATACGATTTATCACGTTTTTCCTCTGAGCGCCTCATATATAACACAGTTTACCGCAACAGATACCTTACATTTGAATTCATAAAAAAACAACAACAAAATTATAACCACAAAACGATGGTGCGAGCATTCATTTTCATTCATCACTTAAAATAATACTTGCGATAACTGAATACTAAAACTCGAACATTTAATTCTTCTTTACAGTTCATATTTCTCCAACTCTGAAAAATTGTAAAAACTTTGAAAAATATTATATATACCTTGCATTTTGACTAAGACCTTTTGTAACTCAACAAAAACGCTTTTCTCGTATTCCTGGTAAGCAGACATCTAAACTCTTACAATGACTCCAAATATGCTCATTAACAGTTATATGAATATCTTATTTCTAATAGTTCTTATGTTCTTCTATATACTGTGTGTCTGATGAGGGTAACGGTTCGTTACAGAAACGTCGCAAGATAAAATTCTCTAGCCCTGCGGTGCCTAATTCTGCTCTGGTTAAATACACTGTTATGCATATATCTATTCCAAATTCCATATGGATATCATTGGAAAACTGCTTTGTGACATCGATCACTTGCTGCAGTTTCTGATCCGAACTAGCGTATAGTTTCAGGTCATCCATGTATAGAAGATGGGTCAATTGATGACCTTCTTCGTTGTCATGTACTCGGAACCCATGAGAAATGCTAGTTAGTATTTTGCTTAGTGGGTTGAACGCTAAACAGAACCATAATGCACTGAAGAAGTCTCTTAAGAATATACCCGTCGTAATGCGTATTGATCTCGTTATCCTTGGTGGCCCATGATCAAAATAGTTGATTCTTGAACCTCAAAGCATCATCGCACGACTTAGGAAGTCAATGATGCGTGGGCAAATTTTGTATACTTTTAAGACTTCAAGCAAATAGTCATGTGGTACGGAAGGAAACGCTTGCTTGTAGTCAATGTATGCCATGTGCAAGTTTCTTTGATGTTTACGAGCTTGAATCATAGCAACAGCGTGTATGGTGACTAGATCTTTACTGCCTTGCGAGTGTTTACAACATCCTTTTTGTTCTTCTGTAAGGATGTCTTGTCGTCGCAGAGAGAACATACCTTTTCTGCTATGATAGCTGTAAGACATTTATATATTGTTGGGAGACAGGCTATTGGTCGAAATTAAGATGGATTTTGAGCATCTGGTTTTTCAGGCAACATATACGTAGCACCCTCCAGCATAAAGCCTGGCATCAGATCTGGGTGTTCGATGATCTTCTGAAAAAAACCTTGCCAACGCAGGATGCACACTAGTCAGGTACTTGTATCAGAAATTGTGCACCATTTCCGGATCTGGAGCTCTCCATTCAAATGCTTTTTTCAAAACCGCTGAAACATCTAAAGCTGTGATGTTAGTCAGCTGTAATCCAGGGTTATTGCTTGCTCTTACTGTCTCCAGTTGAAACCACGCAGTGTCCAAATTGCTTCTGTTAGTTTTTCCTTAAACATGTGACCAACAGTTAGTCATTTCTTCCAATTTAGGGACTTCGGTGTCTTTCGATGTCTTGATAGAACCTTCTTTCATCTGCATGAAGGGTTCGATTTTGTTGCCTTCTTGCACTACTTTTCTTGTACCGACGCAGTCTAGCAGCAAGAACATCAAGTCTCTGCCGTTGGGAGTCTATAATCTCATCCAATATTGCTGGTGTTAATGTCTCGATGTACCGAGGGTGGATGATTTTAGCAACATAGTGTATCAGCTTTCTGGTTCGATTTCCTTTCTTATATTGAGTAGGTCGACACAATTTGCACCTTACTTTGCTGACATCCATATACAACCTGATCTTTTATGGTGGATCTCTTTCCCTTCCTGAGGCAAAGACTGAATTTATAGGCCTAGTTCTGTAGCGCAACGTTGTAACGTTTGCCACAGCTGCACAGTATAAAAGAGTTAGCAACTCTAACGCAGTTTGCGTTGGGTTCAAACGCATATGTAAAACCTTGCTATTCAGGTGTTCTATTAGTGCACGCAGATCATTGGTGATGTTCATCTTGGGCAGTGAATGCATTTGTATTGGTTCTACATGTCTGAACTCTAGTAAAACATGGCCAAAATTCCTTTCAAGGTGCTGTTGTTTTTCTGGGACTTCGCTGTTCGGATCATCGTTTATGATGTCCGGATGTGGTTCTAGTCCATCCGACGCTTAATGTTCATCATCCCTAGCACCTATGCCTTCAGCTGCAATCAAGTCTTTGCTGTCCACATCTTTCAATGGAAGTTCATCAAAAGAAAGCTGCTGTTCCACTTCTATTTCGATGGCAGCTATTTCACCAGCCGAAAGCAATCTGTTTACAGATATTGAACGTTTTTGCTCAGCTAGATTCTGCCAATTTATTCTTGTGGCTGTTCCAGAGTACTTAAGTAAGAAGAGACGATGATGGTCTCTCCTTACACTTTGCCCACTTTTCTTTGCCAAAAAATAAAAGCGGATAACATCTCTGTTCATATCGTACGTCCATTTTAATCGCCTCATTGGTTGCTGAACTTCTGCTTCTGGCACTGATTGTATTAGGCCACCTACCTCCGGAGGATGTAGTGGTGCTGGATCATCACCAGGTTGAGGAAGAACATCAATTGCCGCTGCTTCTACATGTGTCGCGGCTTTCTCTAACTGCTGTTCATTGCTGTTGTTTTTCCACGGTAAATCAACCTGCTGTTTAATCTCCATTGCTCGATCTTCTGAGATGAGTAGATTAGTCCTACTGTCCTTCACCTTAGTGATCAGATTTCTTAGTGCGACTTTCTCTGTTTGAGGATACTTTGCGGCAAATTTCGTTCTAAAATTTGGTCCTTTTTGCGTGAGGTTTCAAACTTTGCACTTTCATAATAGACGCACCAGTTCCTCATTCATTGTGGTATCCCACTTGATGCTCTCCCACGGTATTTCTGTTGAAGTGGTTGGCTCCAAATAGCTAATGCTCGCAAAAGGATCCTTAGCAGACGCAGTTAATGTTTCACTGCCTACCGTATGTCGCAGATCTTCTTGCTGGTCAGCTGTTTGATTAGTGAGATCTGCCTAACCATCTCGCAGCTCACCATCACCACCGTCTCGCACGCTGTGGCCCCCAGCGGTGGCTGCTGGGGCGCCCCGACGATCCTCGGGTAGTCACAAGCGTTTCCAAATTTTTAAAAGACTCTCCATTATTATATATAGGTTTTGGTGTTCCTCTTAGTCACTTTCCTCTCCGTTTTCTGACTGTCTGGCATGGGAAACTCTGTCAGTAGCAATGAAACAGCCAACATAGCCGTCAACTTCCTGACAGGAAAGCTCAAGCCCTACAGCTACGAGAGCGAGAGAACACCTACGGTAGAATTATTATTATATTATTATATTGTTATTATTATACCATATATATATATATATATTACAGATATTATTTATTATTTGGGAAGCTCCAGGCTCCGAAAGCTAGGATCATTGTTCCTTAAAGCAACCAATCCCGACGCAACTGGAACGTGTACGTCATGCACTTATGCTCCTTCTCTCCTAGAAGGTAAGCATGAGCGGGAAATTTACGAGAGATAACATCGTGCAACACTGTTCCTTGGAGTCAGGTCTCTAGCCGCGGATGACCTCACGCGGCAGACAACAGTTGGTCCGCCTTCCGCCTGCTGATACTTGTGACCTGGTACCTTGCTTCTAAACACGGTCATGATACGCGGCAAGTGATTAGTAGATTCATTGGTGTCAGTCGTTTTTTTGTAAGTATATATTCTGTTTGCGCTTACGTCATAATTCACGAGTATACACACTGGAGAGCCCGTCGATAGGGATCTGACAATCACACTAGAGATCATTATAGGGATCCAACACTCATCCTGGAGAGCCTGTTTATAGTGTTCCAACATTCATCCTGGACAACCCGTTTATAGGGATCCAACATTCATACTGGAGAGCCCATTTATAGAGATCCGAACATTCATCCTGAAGGCCTCTATAGGCATCCAGCATTTATACTGGAGAGCCCATTTATGGGGATCAATCTTTTTCACAAACGATAGTCACAATACGAACGACCGAGACCAACGATTCAAAATTTGATCCACATTAAACGGCGAGAGAAAAATACAACTTCACACGCACACGGACATACACATGCACAAAAAAGGTGAAAAATTGAAAGTCAAAAATTAAAAGTCAAAAATTGAAATGTGTTTATCCCAGTTATCTGCCCTATACGCGGAATAGTAACAGAAGTCGATTTTAGCCGCTATCATTGTTTACGTCCAGGAAACACCAGACGATGCGGCACGTGTTCAGAAATACTGCGTTCTAAATTAGATGTAGCGAATTTCGAGCTCCTAGCTCTTCCAAGATTTGTACGCACCTCGCCTGAACTCATTTCGGGTAAAACGTGACTCACTCGGCTCTATTCTCGTCATACTGTCGGGGATCAAGGAGTTTATATGAGAAAAGTGAGAGAGGGTAGTGTTCGAGGCGTTATAGGGGGTGGGGTATAGATTTTAAGATTAATCTAGAATTCCCGTGTTGCTCATCTAAAGAAAACGTTCATTACACAACACTGCTCTGACTCAGGTCGCTGATCAATCTCTTTAGAAATCATCCCAGGTGAAGAGCTTGACAAAGTCATCATGTGAAGCTATCAGCGCGGGCTCATTAGTATTCAATGTTTTGTGTTTTAGCCATCTCTTATTTCACTGACACTCTTCATCATGCATTTTATGAACTATTTGTCGCTACACTTTTCTGTCGTGGCATACCTCTTCGCTTCCTTTACATCTATACATATTTTCATGCAAGCTTTTGTTTTTCTAGGGATTTTTATATTTTTTCGACTTAGGTTCTCATATGACTTTTATCCTTTTCTTGGTAGTTCCAGGTCTCGCTGCAGAACAGCACAGTGGGTGCAAGTACAGACTTATATATCGCAATGTGAGCTTTATTTGTTATATTTTTACTTCTGGTTATGACTCCCACACTGTAGATAACCTCCCTCCCCTAGTTTATATGCATGGCTATCTCTCCATCGGTGCTTTCGTCAGTAGTAAATGAATTACTAAGATGCACATACTTATCGACTTGTTCCATCCTCTCCTCGTCTAAGACAATGTTGCATGCTGTTTTCTCATACTTTTTTTCAAACATCATACATTTTTCTTTCGTTGACGTTACTTTTAAGGCCGAAGGTCTTCATGTTATTATTTAGTTTGCTCAACATTCTTTCCAAGCCTTCGGTTGACTTTGTTATAACAACTTTATCATCTGCAAACGCTAACCCTCACACATTCACTGTATGGATGTAATAATTATATATTATCATAATTTTATGGCAAAATATGAAAATGAACATTATCATGAACAAGTTGGATTCACGAATAAAAAATGGATTAATATATTTGCGCACAATATTCATATATGTTTTGCTGATGTTCCTTGAATTGTGTTATCGGAAATGGTCAACTACAAATCCTTGATTACTATTAACATTTTTAGTTGTTATGGATGAAGTTCATAAACAATAATTCAGTTTTTGAATTTTGCTCAGAATTTAATTATTCTTTCTGTATTTAACTCGAAATGCCCCCTCGATAGTGTACAAATAGACATTTTTGTCCACAATTAATTATCTCTGTGTGTATTATCCACAAAATTGATTAAAAGTAGAGAATTTTCCGTGAAAGATAATGCAGTATGAAGCCAATTAACAAAAAACAATATCAAAAGAACTTTAGGATGGTAATATTCTCAATTCAACGTCTAGGAAATGACAAATTGGATTTTGTAAGTAGAAACTCTATTTAATCGACTTCTTTCAGACTATTCATTCAAAATTGTACCCAAAAAATGATGTTTCGGAAGCTAATCGTTCTGCTCATCAGATTATCTATTATGAAATATGAACAATTATACGGATAGATGAAATCGAAAATTTTCTAAAAACGTATTAAATATTCTTCCTTATGTTAGTATAATTAGTAATACTCATTTCTTCAGAAATAAATAGGACCGGTGATATATAAAATATATTATTTGAAAATGAAATTGAAATACGTATTTATGAGAATGGATGCTAAGTTAGTAAATGTATTAATAAGTTTCTTATAAGAGTGTGAATTTACTTTTATGATAAACAGGTATGTACAAATTAAATAATACTTCATCATTCAAAGTTGAGAATTTTTTTATAAATATGTTATGTTAACAAAATATAAAAATTGATTAGCATTTCGAACTCGAAAGTTCATTGCCTCACTACCCGATTCGGGTAGTGTTTCTAGGTGGATAAATACTACCAGTGTGGGTCCACCACACCCACGACGGACCAACACCACGCAGTATTCCCCGAACGGTCACCCATCCAAGTACTAACCGCGGTCAACGCTGCTTAACTTCAGTGATCTTACGGGAACTGGTGTTTTCAGCGTGTTATTGCCGTTGGCAATAAATGTTAACAAAGTAGGAATTAAATTTAAAGGTAGTCGTATGATGGAATTTCAATGAAAACAATTTCGGCAAAGGCAAGCTCATAGTCATTAGGTTCAACATGCAGGATTTCAGCCTCATCCCATTTAATTAGAGTTGGATCCCTATTATGGCACTGAACCAAATGTACAGCTATAACTTTATGATTTTTTTCTACATGGTTAATGTTATTTCTATGTTCGTGTATTCTAATGTGTAGGGAGCGTTTCGCTTCTCTTACATAAGTCCTGCCGTAGTTACATGTGATTTTATAAACTACTTTACATTATTTTGACGTATTTAATTTATTTTTTCCTAATCCAATAAATTCATTCAACTTGGATTCAACTCTGAAAACAGTTTTTATTTTAAATTCATTTAATAGCCTTTTGAAATTTTGTTAAATTGTCCCTAAGAAAGGAATGGAGATAATCTCCTTTTCAGCATCAATAATTCAATCAACATTTGTGATGTTTTTAGAAGGATGGTTCTTCTTTAAACATAGTTCAGAAAGTCTTTTGTTTACATGTTTCTGTACGAACTCATTAGGATAATTGTTATACCGTGAGTATTTTTTAACAATCTGTAGGTTGACTGAGTGGAATGTATTATCAGGTAGCAGCATGGCGGCGTCGACAAGGTTTTTTAAAAATCCCCATTTCATGTTAAATGAGGAGGATGGATAAAAAATTAATAAGTCTTCCGGGATAATTTGCTTTTGCAACCCAATTCGTAATAATAAAGTTATTGTCGTCTTGGCAAAGTTCTGAATTTAAGAAGTTAATAGATTTCTTGGTTTCAATATCAAAAGTGAATTGTTATCTGCTGTGATAAGAATTAAACTGTGATACTGTAAAACTCATTTTATCTTCAGGAGAAATAAGAAAGGAAGTACCTACATAACGAAAATACACCGGAGGTTTGAAACTCAATTTTCTCATAACATTTGTTTCAAAATCTTGCATAACAGTCTCAGCAAGAATTGCGGAGATAGGTGACCCATGGGGGTGGCAAAAGTCTGCCTATAAAATTGGTTATCAAATTTAAAACAAGTGGAATTCATTAAGAAGATGATACGTTTCTGAAAATCGTCTAATAAAATTTGTGTATTTTTACTAATGTGATGCCACCTATTTTCTATGCCTTTAATAACCAGATCTAGAAGAACGTTAGTGAACAGTGCTGTCAATGTCGCTATTCAGCTATCTGATAATTATCAGATAGCAGAATAGATATAATAGTACATTCCACTCAGATAACCTACAGATTGTTAAAAAAATACTGATAGTATACCAACTATCCTATTTAGATCGTGAAGAAAGGAAAATTTACACTTTTATCAGAAGCTTATAAATAGATTTTCTAACTTAGCATCTATTCTCATAAATACGTATTTTAATTTCATTTTGAAATAATAAATTTCATATTTTACAGGTCCTATTTATTCTTAGAGAAATGAGTATTACTAGTAACATTGAGAAGGACTATTTAATACAATTTAAAAAAATTTTCGATTCCATCTTTCCGTATATTATGTAATTGGTTTAATTGGTTTCAAAATACTACAATATGCAAACTGTTCGTATTTCATAATAGATAATCTGATGAGGGAATCGGCTGGATATCTAAACGTCATTTCTTTGTACAATCCTGAATAAATATTCTGGAAGAATTCGATCAAATAAGGTTTTTCCTCACGAATTCCAAAAGAGGACTGAATATTCTGCATGAATCTGTTTATAAAAATTGTATTTGTATCTGTGATCATTCGAAAAAAGTCCCTGGGGCTATATAGCCCTCTAAGGAACAGGATGATACACGGTCATTACGAATTTGTGCAAGCACTGATTGGCAGAATACTTGATAAATCTTAGAATATAATCTATAAACTAAATAAAATAAATGAATAGAGTCGACCCCATAATACTTATCAAATTAGGTGCGAGATGAATGCGTAGTAATTAAAATTATGTGATTAATTAGTAGCTTTTGTGCATGTCAAGGTAGAAATAAAGAGGAAAAAACTGTGTGTAAAAGAAATACATTGCAAAAGTTAATGAAAACAAAAGGAAATTCGAAGATGAAATGTTCAAGAGCTAAATATGAAAGTTTACCAGTGATTAATTTCATGAGTTGGGTTAGGAGTATTGTACAAATATTTGGAAAATATATTCTTGAAATGATACAGGGGAGGTGCACTTCTAATATCGTATGGTACTTCATTCCATCACCGGGAACTTCTTACTATATATCTTACTATATATCTTTGAAGCTGAGATGTTCTGTGAGAAGGAATCTTAAGGATTTTATGTCTCTTGCGAAGCTTAGACTGTGCTGGAAGATCTCTGTCTGCAAATTAGAATAGGTTGAATAGATACTCAGGAGCTTCGTTCTGAAAAAAAATTGTAGAGCAAATTGTAGATGGAGTGGACGCAGGCGTTTAACGCAGCTCGAGCTTCAAATTCAAATCGTCTGGAAAACTTTGGTATACCAAACAACCGTAGTCAAAGTGGGCAGGATTAGACTCTTAACCAAAAGTATCCGAGTAGAGGTAGGTGAAGAGTCCTTATTTCTATATGATTGCTGTAGAATACTGTATGTTTTCCTCAAGATACTCTGTACCTGTTCCTTCCAAATCAAGGTACGGTTATGGAAATATCCCAGATCTTTAACCACTTCCGAGAAAGGGATAGCGAGATTCTCGACACGAGGTGGTGGGAAAGATGCCAAAGCTTCAAGTGACGGAGATAAAGTAGGTCCAACAAAAATTGCCTGAGTTTTGCCCAAGTTAAGAGTGAACTCATTCTTCCAGGCCTAGTGAATAACGCGGTCGATATCCTCCTGGACTAGAACAAGTCATCTACTTAATGAAAATGTTGGTCCTGATAAGTAGATTCTGAAATCGTCAGCATATTTGTTGTATTTCCAATTGTGAAGTTCACTTTCACGGTCAGAAGTGAACAAACTGAAGAGGAGGGGTCCCGTAATGGAGCCTGAGGAACCCCACTCTTGACTTCCCACCAGTCAGAAAGCTCACCACTACTATTAGTAATTCTGTGAGACCGATTATTATTAATATATGATTTAAAGCACTTAATAACAGAGTTTGACAAGTTGAAGGATTTTAACTCTTGTGGGAGTAACTTATGATTGACCATATCAAAAGCCTTCGAAAAATCAAACAGAAGAACAATCGTGATCTCCCTATTATCTATTGCTAATTTGAGATCCGTTGTTACTTTAAGGGAAGCAGTAAGAGTGTTATGCTTTGCCCGGAAACCTGATTGCATCAGGTCAATGGACTTGAATAATTTGAGAAATTTAGAAAGTTGCAGGTGAACAATTTTTTTAAGTGGCTTAGACAGTGCCCATAAAATAGAAATTGGCCCGAAGTCTTTCGGGGTAGTAGGTTTAGAAATTTCAGGAATTGCGCATATAAAAGCGTTTTTCGAGATATCTGGGAAGATACCGACCTAAAGGGAAGCATTATAGATATGCAATAGAATAGGAAAGATAATTGAAAGGGCAAGTTTAATCTTTTTTATTGATATTTCATCAGTTCAAATGGCACTTGATTTGATCTCAGTTGTTTTTTCTAAAAGTATTTCAGGTGTGATGTCATCGGAAAAGAAGTCAGAGTCAATAAATGTTGAATCAAGAGGGGCAGGGGAAGATGATGACGATAAGTCTGGAACTGGGAATGTAAAAAAAGTCTTAAAAAGGTCATCAGGCGGAAAATTACTACCTATAGATTCGTGCTTCAGAAAGATTAAATGTGAACATCTAAGGAGATGCCAAATGTCCTCTTTTTTGTCTCTATGTGCAATCTCATTATAATTGTATTGATTGAACGCACCTCTAATCATAGTTTGAACTACGTTCCTTAGTTTACGAAATTGAGGTTGTATTATACTGGTTTTTGTTCTTTTTGCAAGTCGACGCTTGCCATCACGATCCCTCATCAGACTTTCAATTTCAGATGTGATCCAGTGGGCAGCTTAATTGAAGTTTTTAGAAACGTGTAGCGGAGAAAATTTATTCAATACGGAGTCTAGGTAATTAGCCAGAGCGCACCAGTCTTTGGATTGGTTTTTGATTATAGGGAAATTTAAAGATCATGTTAATCAAGTCGTTGTTAGAGAGGAAAGGAATAGCATGTTGTTCGCAGGAGACAACCTTATTAATATCGTCTACAATCATTAGGTCAATACGAGTACTGGAACGATCAGTATGGTGAGTAGAATCATGAGGTACAATCGAGAGTCCCGAAAAATGTACCAAAGATGTTAGATACTTAAAATTATTGAAAGTGAGATTTAGGTCAGTCTTAAAATCTCCAGTAAGGATAATGTTATTGAAGTTAGGAATAAATAAAAAAATTACCGATTTAAGGTCTGTGCCATAGGAAAAATTGGGTGTTTTATAAACTACTCCCACTAAAACACTATCAGAGGTTCACTTAACATCAAGAAAGAGAAATTCAGCCGTGGGGTAAGTAGCTACTGAACTTACAACAACAACAGTCCCAATCCAGACTATCATGCAGAAAAAGACAAACTCCACCACCCCTTCCCTCATACCTGTCTCTTCGAAGGAGCGAATAGTTGTTAATTGCAACGAGACAAGAGGATAAATTAAGAGTTAATCAGGACTCAGAAACAGCTATTGTATGTTAGGAACTTGTACTGAAAAAATGTTTGAATTCTTGAAAATGTGCCAAGAGAGACTGGGCGTTCACATGACAAATGCTTAACGTATCCATGGATATATTAAGAGAAATGTTTTAGAGCGAAACATATCAAAAATGGGAAGCTAACGTGGCACACGTGAATAATGACTGAGACAAAAAACCATTATCAACACAACGCAAACTAAGTAGGAACAATTCAAATTAGAAGATCGGAAATGAATACAAGTAAAAAAGATACTAATGGAATAATAAATAATTTTGAAAACAGTGTCGTAAAACCCTATACAGATTTTGAACGAAAGTGTACATGATTTCGTAAACCGATATTCGAATATCCGGAGAGCTGTGAATATTGAGATGAAATTAGAACATTTAAGGTATACAAAGTACACAATTAAGTCTAATAGTATACAATTACTTTCAGAAAGACCAGTATCAAGATTAAAAACTACTAGTTCAAATATGAGATCATGTTTTTTATCTGAAGATAGATATGTACAAGGTATAAAAAACTGAAAAATGTTGAAAATATATTTATCAACGAGCATCGAATAGCCAAACAATAATAATATCACACCACTGTGTATGTAACCATACCGTAGAAAACCTAATTGCTATTGGAATCGCTCTACGTGTTGCAGCAGTGACAGCTGAATCCTAGGCATGCCGTCATCCTTTCGACAAAAAATCTGTGCTCCGGCAATCCAAAGATACTTTATCTTCTTTTCTCTCCTTAAAATCAATGCAGAAGCGTAGATCCTTTGATTATGGGGCGTCAAAGCCTCTCGGATAAAAATAAGACTTTTCTCATTATCTGGCCAGTCAAGATTGGTCGTAGAGAAGTCTCGTACTTTTCTCCTCTGCTTGATTATTACATCTCTTCCCAACTATCTGCTAAAGTTGTCAAGGATGATGGGTGCAAGCAGTGGATTTGATGTTGGGGACTTCCGAATGCGATAAACATTCATAATGTCATCTTCAAGTGAGGCGACCTGCAATTTTAGCGAGCTTGCCTCCGTATTTATCTGTGTGACCTGATCCGCATTGCTACCAGTAGATCTTTCCAGCATGTTGATTCCACGAGAATTCTCTAAAATATCGATCTTGATTTCCTGAACCATGGTGTTAATTTTTGTAATTCACTCAAGCTGCTTGGTTTTGAATTCCTTAAAAAGATTTCTAATCTCTTCCTGCCTCTGCACGGCCACTTTCCTCTGAGCTTGTCAGAGCGCACTGTGAATAGCCTTGATGCATCCAGGCGGCAGGGCCACAGCAGTGACAGGGACGGCAGAAACTGTTGTAGGTAAGGGGTTGGTTACCTGATTCTTACTGGCAGGGTCGATGACTCCACTTAGCAAGGAGATTTGATCCAAATCTGAAGAGGTGTCGCTAGCATTTTTTGATTTGCACTTCACGCAAATAAAATCGAATAATCCCTTTTTCAGATTATCAGATGATTTTTTTGACAATCCAGCATTGACGCACGCTAAGTAGCTGTACACACCACACAAAATGCAGTAACAGCACTCTGCGATCCTCTGGATATTGTCTTATCACACTCGGGACAACCACCCATTGCAATAAGTATTAACTGCGCAAGAACTGTCGACTTCCGAAACTGAAAAATATACTTTTAAGCAGCAAAGAACCCAAAAATCGCCAAATGCAACATATACGCTCCACTCCGAACACAAATGTAATCACTGTGATACAATACAGAGTAGAAAATTGCCTTATAAATAAGTTATGGCAAGTATAGAACGAGACGGAACGGAGCACAAGTTAATAACCGAACAGGGCCGCAGAACAGGAGGCACGGATTAGATTAGCAAAAGTAGCAAATTTATCAATTCTATTACAATAATTTGATGGATAAATTATATTTATTTCTGTACCTCAGTCTGGAACTGTTTATTTAGATATTGGAAAATAAAGTACAAATTTAACAATCAGTAATATTTCTTTTTGGTCCCTCAAGACGTGTGACAAATCGCTACCTAATCCGATTAGTCTTTCAAAAGTTATCGGCTATACATACGAGGACCATAACAAGAACTGCAACGACAGACAGACAGCATCGTAAAACCTGTTTTTTTTATGATTCAGGGGGTCTCCAAACGTGGAAATTTCCAGAAATTCTCGATAGTCAGTTTTCACATAAAACTAATACCTAATATATGTTACTCCGTTTTATTGCGTACACTTCATTCCTAGTAACACCTGATAGTGCGTCATACATAGTATGCAATCACGAGTAACTTTTCCGTTTACGCTATATTTTTATTGCATTTTTTGTACACTCGATCCTCCGCATTTGAGTTTCAAGGTCCTAAAATTCCTTTACATTTTAACTCAATTTTTCATGCCATAATATGTAAAAAATATACTGAAAATATTAGAAATTTCAAAAATATGATTTTTTATCTGAAAGGGAATTGCTTACACAAACTCGCTATTGATCAGAACTAATTATAACATAGTATTTACTTGAGGAACATAAATAATTACACAGGCCGACAAAATTTAAACCCAAAGACCGGACTATGTGACCCCGAAGGATTTTGGTATCCTAAAACCGAATCCGCAATATAAAATGAGTAGCAATTTTTTTCTCTGAAAACTGCCAACTCCATCGCTCAGTACTCCTTTTTATCTTCCATTTCCATTTTTGATCATCCCGAACCGATTTTTTTTCTTCGAGATATCACACATTAACAATTTCAGTTCCACAATGCATTGTGGAACAATGAAAGACGAAGAGAAACTTAATTGTTAGTGTATCATATCTCGAAGAAAAAAAATCAGTTAGGGGTGATCAAAAATGAAAATGAAAGATAAAAAGGAGTACTAAACAATGGCGTTAGCAGTTTTTAGAAAAAAATTGCTGATTGTGTTATATTGCCTCAAATATGCCTAAAAATAGTCATTTTTGCACTTTCAGGTTAGGATATCTCAAAAACTCATAAATAATCTCATTAGTCAAAAATTTATATTGTTATAAACAATTCTGTAGAAAAAATTTAATTTTTTTCCTTCCTCTAGATTTCAGTGTTTTTAAAACTTAGCACAATTTAAATTATTTCGAAAAATGTAATGAATCACGAAATATATATCATATAATATTTATGTTTATGAGATTTCGATGGCATGTTAGAATATAGTCGAAAAAATAGTATTATTGTTTTAGCGATATGAAGGAATACTTCTTCCATATCAATTATAAAGATACGTCAAACTTATGAAAAATGGCTATTTAGAGTAGGAACGACTAATATTTTCAAAGGCAAATTGAAGTTCGGAAAAAGTGATATTCATGAAATAAATGATGAAACCGTAGTTGCAATAACTGGCAGGTTGAATAACGTAGAGTAGAATGGGGTCAAATAGGTATGGGGGTACAATAGGTATATGGCATTATCTTTGCTATGTTATTGCAGAGGTCGCTCGTGTTGCGTGAATTAGATGCATGGTAGAGAACATCGTTGACGACTGTCATTTCGGCTGTCGCCGTCGATCAGCTGTATTAGTTATGGCGTCGATTATTTTTTCGCGTGTTGTTCTGCGAAAACGCATTGTCTTTCGTCCTCAGTACAGTAAATTTAATCAATGTAAAAAATCGTTAAGTGAGTTTTTCCTTACGGAAAAATTATTGCTGAACACGAGTTTTGTGTTGGTTTTTTGATATTTCTGGTTTTGAAAAAAATACAGACATCAACATGAAACATACGCTTGGGGGCACGATAGGTCAACCGTTTGGGGGCACTTCAGGTCACTACTATAATGTAAATTTGAATGTTACATTGAGTGCTGCTCAAGAGCCCAGTCGATCAAGTCTCAACCAATCAATTTCAATTGAAGATATTCAGCCATTTCCCAAAGCTCCAATGCGCAAACCATCGAATCGAGGCCGAAAGCGACGTAAAGCTGCACTTATCACTGATTCAGTGATGCTGGAGTCTTTACGAGCTGAGCAAGCAGCTGCAGCTAAAAAAACAGCCGCCGAAGCTAGAAAAAAATTAGCCGCTGGACAAAGAGCGAAAATTGATCGAAAAAGAGAAGGAAAAGGAATCCAAAAAAAAATGCTCCGAAGCGCAAACGTGGTCGTCCCGCAGCTAAGCAAACACGTGAGCCGGAATGCACAACTTCCATTCCATACTCTGGCGACGACGAGGACACCGAAGAAATCATTCGCAAGTACAAAACCAGACGCAGCTGCTAAAAAAAACACGTTTTTTAAATATTTCCTTCCGCGGTTTTATGATTTTTCACATCATTTGCCACTTCCTCATTTTCTTACCTGAATGACGTCAATGGATTCCATTTATTATTTGTGTTATTAATTTTGAAATATTCTGCAGTATTCATACTCTTCTCATAAAAGTTGAACCGCTGATTTTCTAGACGTGTACATTGTTTTATTTAACATCGAATATAGTGACCTATCGTACCCCCAGATTTCAAAAACATCAAAAAAAATTACCTTCGCCTTAGTGGATTTAGCTTGAAAATTATTTAGCAAGACATAAGATCATTATGGCCTAAATGTTGCCAGATGTATAACCTTTCCAACGAGTGCTTATTTGTCAAAATCAGTGTAAAAACACCGTCGCACGAGCTCGCCGAAAAAAACTGACCTACTTACCTTTCTCAATAGGAAGGTACAAGGAAAAGAAAAACACTTGAATATAGCGCTTTGGAAAAATCTCAATTTAACACAGGAAATTCACTGCTGCACCACCACAGAATACAGGAGCGTCAGCTTTCGGAACTTTATAATTCCCCGTGAAAATGACCAGGTTGGTCTTTTGCGGATTACACGAGAGTCCTGTGCTATCGCACCAGAGCTCTGCGATGCGCAGCGCCGACCGTATAAGACCCATAAGCGTTTCCAGATTAGCCCACCTAACTAGGATTACAAAGTCGTGCGCATATCCTTGGGTATAGTACCCTTCTTTATTAGGCCTTCATCCCATCTGGTTTCGAGTCTTCTTCTGCGTAGCATGCTTCCTATCTAGCGTACTAGCTGGTCCGACACGCCACATCTCAAAGCCTCTCGACAGATCACTTCTGGAGGAGAATTGCTGAAGGCACCCTCTATATCCAAGAAAGTTCCCACAGCGTACCCCTTTTGTTCCAACTGCTGCTTCAATTTTTCTACAACAGCATGAAGCGCAGCTTCTACCGAGCAGCCTGCCTGGAAATCATGCTGCTTTTTATGCAGCGGGGAGGCCAAAAGCACATCATTCGTAATGTCTCTCTCAACCAGCTTCTCTAGCGTCTTCAGGATAAAAGATGTTAGGCTTATTGGTCGGAAATCTTTGGCCGCAGTGTAAGCTTCCCTCCCAGGTTTGCGTATGAAGGCCACTCTGCCATCCTTCCATGCCGATGGCACGTGTTTAAGGGCTATACTTGCCCTAAATAATTTCGTCAGAGGAGGGAGGACCAAACCCATGCCTTTTTGTAAAAGCTTTGGATAAATGCCATCCACCCCGGGTGATTTAAAGGGGCAAAATGACGCTACGGCCCATTCCACCTTTTTGTTATCAACGACCTTAGCGGCGAACTTACAGTCGGCCCTCACCACCCCCTGGCCCCGGCATTCCTCCTCTTGGTCAGTTCGGATGCGCTAAAAACCCGTGAAGTGAACTTGCATCAGGTGATTCAGCGTTGGTTCTTCATCTTCGGCAAACTCACCGTTATCGAGCCTTATGAATCCGCGGCGAGCTTCCACATTTTTCGCTAGGATCTTGTGGAGCTTCGCTGTTTCCGGAATGTTTCCATCGATTCCTCGCAGAAGCCCCTCCAATCTTTCTGCTTATACTTGCTTATGTTTTTATTGTATTCGCACTGGGTCGTCTTATAAATGTCCCAGTCCGAAAGCAATTTAGTTCTATTTGCCATATTGCACAACATTCTTGTCTTTCTACGGAGTCTCTCCAGGTGGGTGTTCCGCCATTCTGCTCCCTTCCTAGGCTTGATAGAGCTTGTAGGGCAATTGTTCTCATATGATGTTGTCAGAGCCCTTCGCAGAAAATCCGCAGCGTACTCCCACTCATCACTGGTACCATAGCTTGTAGGGAATTCCGCGAGCCTCCCTTCGAGTTCCTCTTTATATGAGTCCCAAAGTGTATTTCTATGGTTTCTTATATTAGATACGACCGGTTTTCCTATGGTTAATCGGAACACGATGTGTTTGTGGTCCGAAAGGGACTCCTCGTGGGAGACCTTCCAGTCCACTACCCTGCTCCTCAGTCTACCTGAACATAAAGTCAAATCGAGAACATCACTCCTGTTTTAGTCTGGAATGTGGGAGTATCACCCCGATTCAGAATCTCCAGCTCTGTGCCTGCTATGTGTTCAATTAAATCTCACCCTCTGTCATTGATGTTTGTGGTTCCACACACCGTGTGGTGAGAGTTCGCATCACAACCCAACAGTAGAGGAATCTTCTTCTTTTGACAATACTGAATTAGAGCCTCCACCTCTCTGGGAGGCGGGGGTCCCTCGGCATCTCCAGGAAAGTAAGCCGAGGCAATAAATACCTCCAGCCTTTCTCCGCTACTGCCTCTGAGTCTCAGCCTAATAACGGTGAGATCTTGAGAGCAGAATTTAGGCACCAAGATCGCATCCATACCCTTGACGTCTATGCATGCTCTTGCCGTTTTTTCGCATGGCCCCTTGTGTATGGAGTCACATTCCGACAAGCCACAAATCCTTTCCCTATATAATCAGGGTTCTCGGATTAGGGCAATCCCTGTCTGTGCCACAGACATGCGTCTGGCTAGAACCGAAGAGGCGTCTTTGCTGTAGTGCAAATTAATCTGCGTAATGGAGATTCCCGTCTCAGCCATTAAGAGGCTATTTTGGGGCATTTTCGGACGCTTCTGGGACGGGTTCTGAAGACTCAGGCGCCTCAGAAGAGTCAGACAGTTATCATGATAATCCGACGCAACGGCAACCCTCATCAAGGCGTTGTTGGCCATCTGTGCGAAAGTAAGACCCTGTGTTACCAGGGCCTTCTGCCATTGCAACTTCCTGTTTGGGGGAGTTTCTCCGGAGCCCTTCTTCCTCTTGCCTAAAGAATAAGCCTGAGGCTTTGCTCCGGGTAAATTTCCTTCTGCTACTGCCCCCTGTGAGGAGCATTGGCTGCTGTTTGCGAGCCGCTCATGACGGTCTCTCTTTCTTTATGCTCCACAACGGCGCCTCTTCCTTACGGAGAGTTCCGTTAGTTGCACTCCCACGGCTTCGACATTATTGTCTCTACCATCTTCACTATTTCGCACCGCCTCTGGTGGGTTGTCCCTTGTGGAGCCTTCCACCTTTGGCGGTGGTTTGGGAGAGGGACCTGAAGCGGATCCCTCATCGTTTGTGTTTTGTATTTTTGTTTTGTTGGGTAACATTTCTGTCCCACAAGAAGCTAGGGGTGTAAGAAACACCCCCTACAGAGCCCCGCTTGTTGCGGGCGGATCTAAATACTACGGGATTCGACCTGGTGTCCCAAAGTCCCCATTAAGGCACCTCCTTTGAGACCCCCACCTGTCCACCTCTGCTGAAGAGGGCAGGCCGGGATGTCAAAGGATTTTTTAACCCTGGTACAATTCAGCTCTCGACACGGCGATCACATCTTAGCTTGGGAGCATGAGAACTCGCGCGGTCGATATTCCAGTTGGCTTTGCCATTAACCCCCAGAAGGACCGCTCTTTAGTTTGAGTCTCACCGATCAGATTCCGTCATTTCCCCAGAGTAGCCATACCTCGCGATATAGCCCCTCAGGTTCACCTATTCCAGATCTGTGGTCAATGAGCCACGTAAGCCCTCCCACCAGCTACAAGGTCCTGCGATCCCTAGAGGGCGGCCAAAAAACTTGGCCTCAATTTTTAGATCAGAAATGAGGAATGTGCATGACTCGATCTCTATGCTTCACTTCCGAAAACCTGATTGAAGAAAGCGAAGGTTGAAAAATTTCGCCAGCAGCCATTCGACAAGAAAATGCACAGAAACTTTTACAGAAACAAAATTTTGCTTTCCTCAGATCATCAAGACTTAATTTGGGTACAGAGGATTTCATTTTCTTACGTCAGGATGAGGTCATTTCCACCTTGGTATATCGTGAACGCATTTTACACCAAGAAGTTCCCAGTGATAGGTGCAGAGCGTATCATGCACACGCTGCGTACCTAGAACACATACTGTCCGGGTATTCCATGCACGCGGGAAAGACGTACCTTTACAGACACAATGCGGCCTTAAGAGTACTTCATTACGATCTTTGTCGCTTTTGCGGTCTTGGCCGTGACCGTGCCCTCCTGAACGCTCCGACGGAGATAAGAGTCAATTTTCCATAACGTGAACAGCCAAATTTTCTGGTACAATGATTTTTGGCCAGCAGTCTCCATTGCACACTCGAGGTCTGGCATCGGTCTCCAAGACTTCAAAAACGAACTATATTCGTGATCGAGTTTCCGGCTCCGTCCGACTACAACATCATTGTCGAGCAGAAGGAAAAGGAGGAGAGGCATCAAACCTCAAAAGGGAGCTGCAACGACTGTACCCAAAATATTCGGTTGGAGTAATTGTTCTTGAGATAGGTGCTCTCAGATGTGCAAAACTGTCACTGGTTCGAAAACTTGAGGCTACACACGTGTGCCAAAAACATGCTGAGGCTCTTGCGAGATGAATGCAGGAGGCTGTCATCCTAGGGTCGCTTCGTGTACTCAAGACACATGCGGGCTTCGCCAGCCTGTCGTTGTGGTTTCTTCGTGACCTGTTGATGCTCATCTCATGGTCGTGAGACGTGGCCATAGCTATGATCTACTGCGGTTCTAGCGGGATCTGGTGTCATTTTCATACCTCTGAGAGCACAGATAGCAAAGGCAATTATTTTAACAGAATATTTTCTGTATAGTCGCTACAGCTTCTTTTTAAGGTCTTGATACATTTTCTCCTTTTTACTCTCCTTGGCAGAGATTTCATAGTCGGCCAGAATTGAAAATTTTTTCACGAATGTAGTTCACTTCTCAAAGTTCTGAAGAACAATGTCAGGCCTCATGAGTGTAATAGAGACTGCTGTGCGAAAATCGTAGTTACAGAACATTGGACACTCTTCGTCTTGGACAATTGACTGTTAAATTGACAAAGATGGTAGTAAAGCAGTCTTAGGACCCCACTTTGTAAATAGAGATAAAAAGTTCCCGCGTGATAAGGACACCTGGACGTAATGTGTTATGGGTGCATATAGTGTGTGCAAGACACGTTCTGCATCTTTCGCTGGGAACTTTTTGACGTGAAATGCGTTTACGGTATACTGAGGCGGAAATTACATCGTCCTGGCACGCAAAATGAAACCCTCTGTACCTGAATTAAGTTCTGATGATCTGAGAAGAACAAAAAATTGCTCATTTGACAAGGGCTGATTTTCTGCGTTTTTGTAAAAGATTTCGTGCATTTCGTTGTCAAAAAGCTGTTGGGTAAATTTTGTCACCTCTGCGTTCCTCATTTTGGCTTTTCGAAGATAGGCATCCACATGAAGTAATGCACCTTTCTCACTATTGATGTTAAAATGCAGGCAGACGCAAGGGTCGTGGTACCCAGAACAATTCAGTTATGAAGATATTGGGGATACAGAAGTTCGCGTCCGGAATGCGGCTCTGAAGCACGCCTCGACTTTATTAAAAGCGCTCTCAAGTTGCTTTCAACTAGAATCATAGATCTTCAGGTCATTCATATAAAATACATGAGTGATCTTATGCTCGCGATGATTTTTGTCGCTGCAGAGGTACCCAAGATAATTTCGTAGTGTGGGACATAGTGGCAGAAGTGCAAAAGAGGCAAAATAGCAGAGGACTCATGGTATCGCCCTGAAAGACGCCCCTTTGGAAAGTGATGCTGCTCGCTGTCACACGATAATTTCCAGATCAGATAGTCAATCTAGTTTTTCAAAAGCGCAATAATCTCTCTTTGCATCTCACTATGTGTGCAAGAACCTTCAAGCTTTCCAACAGACAGATAACAAGTATATCAGGGGTTAAATAGAAAGCTTTGCGGTAGTCATTTCAGGTCAACCATAGATATTATTGGAGGACTTGTGCGTCTTTGCAGATGCACCTGTCATTCAACAGGTTTTCTTGGCAGCCTGCTACACCTTTTTTTCCATGCACGTTGTTCGTACTTCTTTCTCCACGCAGGCTCGTTTCTTCGAACAATCCTTTCGGTTAGGATAGCTGTGATTTCGCATTTCTTCGGCAGGAGTAAAGTGCGTCCTAACACCAGTTATTGTGGAATGGGCGTCTCCGACTCAAAATACGAAGTCAAGATGCGGGCCAAATGATACAATCTGGTCCTGCACTGGAGAAGTTTTTCGTGCCTCTAAGTGCTTTTCTCACTTCTTCTGCAGTGATTGATGCACATTTCTGCTCAGATGTTATAAGGTCACAAAACTCCGTGTAGCGGATGATATTCTTAGTATCTGCCTTCAAATCCAGTGTTATGGCCTTGAAAACCTCTCTCCAACAGGTCTCTATCTCGTCGGGTTTGGGTGGATTTTTACAGAAACAGGGAGGTCGCTGAAGAGACCTTGACTTCAAAGAGACTGTTGCGAAGCATGCTGAAGCTGTGGTTATTTCTGGAAAAAAGAGTGTGCATACGCACCATTGAGCTTCCGTGAATAAATATAATGCTTGTATCGTAGCAGTTCAGAAAGTCCTCTTTGAGTCGATCTTTCCACTTATTGTAAGCCTTTCTTGGTTTGTCGTCGTGTTTCGATTCAAATTATTTTCAGCACCACGAACTGTAGGTTGATCGGCATTTTTGCCTACACATTATCGTGTGTTTCTTGTGCGTTCAATCGTTTTGAACTTCATCCACAACTTTTTGGTAGTGTCATTGTTCTCCTCATGAGCTGGTAGGGAAAGGGTTCGTTCATTCTTGTAGAGCCCTGCATACAAGAATAGGCTGCATACTCTGGGAGGTCGTCTGGTATCCCACAGTCACCGTTTAGGACAACTCACCCATGTGGCTTCAGCTTTCGGCACGGCTGTTGCGCCGCCTGGGATTTTCATTTCAGGACCACACCATGACAGTTATCCGCGACTGCTTATTAATAGTTGTAACCATATTCAGCAAAAACCCTACTTCTTTGCATACACCTCTAGCCACTACCTCTTGCAGTACGCAATTCTCTTGGGTACCTCTACGGGAACAAAAATCATTGCGAGCATAAGGTATTTCATCCATTTTATATAGATGACCTGGCGATCTATGCTTCTAGTCAAAGCTAACTTCAGAGTGCTTAAAATTTCGTTGACGGGTTTACAAGAGAGATTAGTATGAACTTTGGATTGGACAGACGTGAAAAGATTCATCTGAAGCCTGGACGAATTACTAAAGTTCGCGGAGACCCTGAAGATGTAAGTATTATTAGACATTTTGTCACTGGAGAGACATTCAGGATATAACAGTTCCTTCAAAGTAGGCCAGTGGAATTGAACATCAAAATCGAATCTATTAAAAAAAATTCCGAAGTTCTTCAAGAAAATTGTATAGTTGTTTTTTTATATGTTGAACGTAAAATGAAATTTTGCAAAACGTGGTAGTGTCGGCAATTTATTCAAGAAAATTAATTTTCAAAATTTGCCCCCCATTGCTCCACGAAAATTCAAAACATTTTGCAAACGGATTCAAGGAAGTCGGATGGGGAAAGTAGAAGATCGGGGGAGACAGAGATGAAGGAGTTGAATGACGAGGAGATAGAGAAGCAGATAAGGAAGTTGAAAAGGTCAAAAGCAGCAGGGCTGCATAGGGTAGAGAACGAAGCATGGCTGTTTAGTACACAACAGGTTAGGGAGGGGCTGAATGAGGTAGTGAAGAAAGTATGGAGGGGCGAGGGATTCCCAGGAGGGTGGAGAGAAGGGTTAATAGTGCCACTGTATGAGAAAGGGGATAGAGATAGGCAGGAAAATTATAGAGGGATTCCGCTAATGAATACGGCGTATAAGGTATACGCGATGGTGGAGGTAGAGAGACTGCGGAAGGATGTCGAGGGGAAAGAAATATTGCCGGAGTCGCAGGCGGGATTTAGGGTGGGTAGGAGTACTATCGACAATATTTACGTGCTGGAGCACGTGGTGGATAGAGAATAGCGAAGAAGGGAACGAGAGTGTACGCGTTTTTTATGGATCTCAAAAGCGCGTTTCCGTCGGTGGATAGGGGGAGGTTGTTGGAGGCGATGGAGGATAGGGGAGTAGAGAGAGGCCTAATTGAAAGGGCGAGGGAGATATATGAAGAGACCAAAGACAAGGTAAGAGGAGGAGAGGGGATTTCAAAGGGATTCTGGATGGATAGGAGGCTAAGGCAAGGGTGTCCACTTAGCCCAACGCTTTTTGCGATTTTAATTGCGGATATGGAAAGTAAGCTGGAGGCCGGGGTATAGGAGGAGTCAGGAGATGATGAAGAGGTTGAGAAGATACCTGGATGAAAAGGGGTTAGAGTTGAATGCGGAAAAGTCCAAGGTTATGGTGTTCAGAAAAGGAGGGGGAAGGGATAAGGGAAGGGAGGAGAAGTGGAAGGGAAATGAGG
Organism: Andricus quercusramuli; assembly: GCA_932178445.1. NCBI lineage: Eukaryota > Metazoa > Arthropoda > Insecta > Hymenoptera > Cynipidae > Andricus > Andricus quercusramuli. Next base: position 181,084 of record CAKNXH010061736.1, read on the forward strand.
TACAGAAGGTGAAAGAGTTTGTGTACCTGGGCTTCGTGTTTCGAAGGAATGGGGGAGTGGATGGTCACATAAAAGAGAGAGTGAGGAGGGCAAATGTGGTGATGAGGCAGGTGTGGAGGTTGGGAAAGAAGTTATTCGCAGATGATTTTGGAAGGAGAATGAAATTGTTTGATTCACTAGTGATGAGTGTGCTATTGTATGGGGTAGAGGTGTGGGGGTGGAAGGAAAGTGGAGAGGTAAATAGAACGCAGGAGAGGTATGTAAAGTGGACCCTGGAGTTGGCAAGGAACACGCCTAGTTATATTGTGAGGAGGGAGACAGGGAGAACGAGTGTAGGAATTCTAGCAGGGAGCCGGGCGTGTAAATATGAGGAGAAATTTTTGGAAGAGGGGGGAAGTAGGCTGGTCAGGGAGTGTTGGTGGGAGAAGGAGAACAGGGGAGGGGGTGGGAAGATGGAGGCGGAGAGGGAACGGTATTTTAGAATGAATGGACTGCAGATGGATGAAGTGAGAAGGATGCGCGAGGAAGGAAGCTAGGTTTATGAGTTGGTTAAGCAAAACAGCGTGGAGAGAGATTATGCCAAGGGCAAGAGCGCAATATTTGTGTGTGAAAGGAGAGAAAGGAAGTCAGGAACTTATAGCGAAGATGAGGTGTGGGTCTATGGAGGGCTTCAATAGGTTCTGGCTCTCTCGGGAGAAGAGGATGTGTGAACTGTGTGGAAAGGGGGATGCAAGAGTGGAGCACTGGTTGGAGCAGTGCGGGGAGGTGGAAAGAAGTGAGATAAGCATGGAGGCATTGTTGCATGAAAAGGGGGAAAAAAGGGCAGTAGCATGGGTGAAGGGAGTGGTGGATAAGATGGAGATGAAGAGAAAGAAGGAGGAAGAGGAATGGAGACGGACAGATTGTAAATAGGAGAGAAAGTAGATATAAGTGACATGTAAATATTGTAAATAGTAGATAAGTAGTAGGTATTAGAGCGAAAACAGAGGTTGGCAAGCGAGGCAATGCGAAAGAGTAGGGACATGCAAGCGAGGCGAAGCGAGGAAGGCAAGGCGATACGAGCGTGCGGCTTAGAGATAAGGAATGGATGGATGTTAGTTGTTAAGGGTTAGTTGTAAGAAAATTGTGTAAAAATGGATGTGTAAGCAAGTCAATTTTTTAAGGCCAGCAGGCTGAAAAATAAACGTCTATATATCTATTAAATTTGTAAACCGTTGATGGTGCGGCAACATTATTAATTAGGAACAGATTATTGTATTGTTAATCACTCCTCAGCGAAAATACCGAAGGTTGTGTAAAATGTTGTTTCTGGTTCTTTTCATCAAGTAGATACTATTATATGATTTTCAATGCTGTATGCATAACGCAAATTATCGTTTTTTTAATTATTGTGGCATTTTTTGCAAATAATGTGATTATTATTCATTGACCTTCACCTGCCTTTTAGATTTTGAAATATGTGTGAAAGACATTAGTTTTTTGAAAATTCTACGCCTTTGTTTCATTTCACGTAGAACTTGTAAGAAGCAAAAAAGAGTTCACAAATTTCCAAAAAAATTAAAAAAACAAAAACAACGTTTTTTGACTTCCTATTGACTTTTGAGTATTTTCTTTTCCAAGCATGAGCGTTCAAGAGAATAGTGAAAAGTACTGATGCAATACATGCAAAATAAGTTTCAAATAAAAGATGCCATCTACAATAAAGTTCCACAGAAAGCATCCTGCTATAAGAGACTATATCTGATGTTCAGGAGGAACTAGAATCCATTTTTTTCAGTTTTGAAGATAATTTGATCTGCTCCAATTTATTTTCAAACAACATTAATGTAGGGTGCATAGAGGCCAAAATATTGTACATGAAAAAAAATTTTAACATTTTTTTTATGAAAAGTCTCATTGCTACACGTTTTTGGTAGAAAAAAGTGCCCGGATTTTGTGCATAGTACGAATACAGTGGACTTAATTAGCACTAAATTCTAGCGTAAAGGTTAATTTGTTATCACTAATAGTTTCCGAGTTTGGCATATCGGAGTCCTGGCTTCAGCTGATACAAGGATTACTACATGTTTTTTGACCAAAATCACCCGGTAAAAAATGTAGTTTTCGCGGCATACATTAGCACTCAATAAGCACGAAATTCCTGCACGAAATATAATTTGATACTACTAATAGTTTCCGAGTTTCGCATACCAGAGTCACCTGAAGCCAGCATTACTAGAGTAGAGTGGGGTCAAGTAGGTCAGTTTTTTTTTGGCGAGCTCGTGCGATGGTGTTTTTGCACTGATTTTGACAAATAAGCACTCGTTGGAAAGGTTATACATCTGGAAACATTTTTGCAATAATGATTTTATGTCTCGCTAAATATTTTTCAAGCTAAATCCAATAAGGCGAAGGTACTTTTTCTTTTATGTTTTTAAAACCTGGGGGTACGATAGGTCACTATATTCGATGTTAAATAGAACAATGTACACGTCTAGAAAATCAGCGGTTCAACTTTTATTTGAAGAGTATGAATACTGCAGAATATTTCAAAATTAATAACACAAATAATAAATGGTATCCATTGCCGTCATTCAGGTAAGAAAATGAGGAAGTGGCAAATGATGTGACAAATCATAAAACCGCGGAAGGAAATGTTTAAAAAACGTGCTTTTTCAGCAGCTGCGTCTGGTTTTGTACTTGCGAATGACTTCTTCGGTGTCCTCGTCGTCGCCAGAGTGTGGAATGGAAGTTGTGCATTCCGGCTCAGGTGGTTTCTTAGCTGCGGGACGACCACGTTTGCGCTTCGGAGCATTTTTTTTTGGATTCCTTTTCCTTCTCTTTTTCGATCAATTTTCGCTCTTTTTCCATCTGTTTCTGCCGCTTTGCTGCCTCCCTTTTTTCGTTTTTTCAGCGGCTAATTTTTTTCTGGCTTCGGCGGCTGTTTTTTTAGCTGCAGCTGCGTGCTCAGCTCGTAAAGACTCCAGCATCACTGTATCAGTGAGAAATGCAGCTTTACGTCGCTTTCGGCCTCGATTCGATGGTTTGCGCAGTGGAGCTTTGAGAAGTGGCTGAATGTCTTCAATTAAAATTGATTGGTTGAGACTTGATCGACCGGGCTCTTGATCAGCAATCAATGTAACCTTCAAATTTACATTATAGTAGTGACCTGTAGTGCCCGCAAACGGCTGACCTATCGTGCCCCCAAGCGTATGTTTCATGTTGATGTCTGTATTTTTTTTTAAACCAAAAATATCGAAAAACCAACACAAAACTCGTGTTCAGCAATAATTTTTCCGTAAGAAAAAACTCGCTTGACAATTTTTTTACATTGATTAAATGTACTGTACTGAGGACGAAAGACAATGCGTTTTCGCAGAACAACACGCGAGAAAATAAACGACGCCGTAACTAATACAGCCGATCGACGGTGACAGCCGAAATGACAGTCATCAACGATGTTCTCTACCATGCATCTAATTCACGCAACACGAGCGACCTCTGCAATAACGTAGCAAAGATAATGTGATATACCTATTGTACCTATTGTACCTATTTGACCCCATTCTACTCTACATGTTTTTGTCCAAAATTTAAGAATTTTATGAGTCGAATTGCGAAAAATGCTACATCAGTGGGAAGAACGATAATTTGCGTTATGCATACAGTTTTGCAAACCATATAAGTCTTTTCTCAATGGAAAGAAGCAGAAACAACATTTTGGAAAACCTTCGGTATTTTTGATGGGAAGTGATAAACAAAATAATAATTGCTTTAGAATTAATAATGTTGCCTATGACGTTGGTAATAAGTTGTTTATCACTCAGTACGATTTGCAAAATGTTTGTAATTTTTGGCTAGTGTACAACAGTGACGCAATCTTCACAATTTTGGCTGTAGTTTCAGGAGTGGAATAGCAGAAAATTTAACGATAATTTAAAAAACTATAATTCGAAATATGTGTTTAGTTTTGCAAACCATACAATAGTCTCTTCTCAATAGAGAAAAAAAGAAAGAACGTTTTGCAAAATCTTCGGTATTTTTGCTTTGTTTGTTTATAATCAATAATGTTGCCACATCATGGAAGTCTTGCAAATTCATTACAGAAAAGAGAATGAGTTTATAATTACTCACTCAAGTTTGCAAAATGTTTTGAATTTTTTTGACGACCCGATCACGGTTTGCAAAATTTTATTTTATGTTCAGCATATGAAAAAAAAAATTTAACATTTTTTCCAGACCTTCGGAATTTGTGTTAATTTATTAACCGTTTACAGTCATCTGAAGTAGAAATTAAGCATTTCTTATAAAAAATTTGGTGTACCAATCTGTCGGCTTTGAACAAGCTATCTGCGAGTAACATGCTTGCTCTCCCGGTTCTACTCTACTTGTTTGAAGTAGTTTATGGGCGAAGCACGAGCTTACGACTCGCGACATACGAGTATGTCTGTCTCGCGATTATACATTTCACACCGTCGAGTCATGTCATGTCATGTCATGTCATGTCATGTCATGTCATTTCATGTAATAATGTAATGTAATATAATATAATATACTGTAATATAATATAATATAATATAATATAATATAATATAATATAATA
>CAKNXH010061738.1:929-50069 GCA_932178445.1 Andricus quercusramuli
CGAAAGCTAACCCACGTACCTTGACGGTTTCGAGATTTACACCTTCTTCGTCGAAGAGGGCAGTTCTTAGACATTTATCCATGAATATGATAAATAGCCACGAGGACATAACGCATCCTTGCTTCACCCCTTGCATAATATCGAACCAGTCGCTCAGTTTCCCATTTACCCTTACACTCGCTTTACTGCCTGTATAAATTGTTTTTATTGCTTGTAGGAGCCCTCCATTTACTCCATACTCTTTAAGGATTTCCCAAAGTTTAGTTCTATTTACCTTGTCGAATGCTTTTTCTAGATCAATAAATGCACAGAAAACTTTCTTTCCTACTCTCAAGCTCTTTTCTGTGATCTGTCTTAGGCTAAATATCTGATCTGTACATGACCTTCCTGGCATAAATCCACATTGGACTTCCCATATCTTCTCTTCTGTAATTTCCATTACCCTACGGATAAGTATTTTTGAGTATATTTTACTTACGGTACTTAGTAGGCTGATACCTCTGTAATTACTGCAGTTGCTTTTATCTCCTTTTCTTTTGTATATTGGTACGATAATCGCTTTTCTCCAATCGTCTGGGACTTCTCCCGTTTCGATACATAAATTTATTAATTCGCACAACCTGTGAGGTATGTACTCACCACCGTATTTAAGCATTTCAGCGCTAATATTGTCTATACCCGCAGCCTTACCGTTTTTCAAGTTCTTAATTATATCTCTGACCTCAGTGACACAGACTTTTTCAATTGGGTTTTCTAGTGCATTATGTTCTATGTCGCAGTTTTGTTGCCCTATATCTTCACCTCCTAATAGTTCTTTAAAAGAATCTTTTAAAGCGTCTACTATCCCGTCTATATCATATAGCATTTCGCCTTTACTGTTTCTCATGCTAGCAAACTCTGTACTTTTACTTTCCTTCAACTGTTTATATAATAGTTTCATAATTGAAATCTTATAATAACTTTTAAAATCCTATGCATCCCTTAATTATAGTGAAATCTATTGAAATACTTTAAATCTTTGAAATTCGTTCAAATTCACCGAAATCTATTAAAAATCCTGAAATCTGTCGGTATTCTCTTTAAATTCCTGGGAAACTAGGCAGTCTTTTTGAATCCTTTGAAATTTTTGAAATCCCTTGAAATCTTATGATTTATTTTGAAATCATATAAATCTCTTAAATATTGTGAAATCCCTTGAAATCCGTAGAAATCCTCAGAAATCTCTATAAGTTCCTTCAAACTTCATTCAATTTATTCCCTAAAGTTCTTCTGAAATACTATGAATCCCTTAAATATAGTGAAATCGATTGACATTTTTGAAGTCTTTGAACTCTGTTAAAATCTTCTAAAAACCCTGAAATCTATAGAGATCCTTTAAAAATTCTTAGAAAACCAGTAAATCTTTTCAAATCCCTCGCAATATTTAAAATCCCTTGAAATCTATAAATTTTTTTCAAAATCATATATATATATTTTTTTTATACCATTAAGCCGTTTCCCTTTCGGCGAGCCTCTAGGGGTGGGCGTGACACTACCCGATTCGGGTAGTGTTCCTAGGTGGATAGTTTCTTGTAGTAAATAACTACAAGTGTGGGCTCACCACACCCACGACCGCCAACAGCAACGCAGTAGTATTATTCTCGAACGGTCACCCATCCAAGTACTAACCGCGCCAAACACTGCTTAACTGCAGTGATCTAACGGGAACTGGTGTTTCCAGCGTGGTATGGCCGTTGCCATATGAATGTCTTAAATATGATGATAGCCCTAGAAATCTGTAAAAATCTCTTAAAATATTATAACTATATTTAAAATCCTACGAATCTCTTAAGTATAGTGAAATCCATTCCTTTAGAAATCCCCAGAATTTTCTTGAAATTTTATATCATTCATTCCCTAAAGTTCTCTAGAAATAAATCAGAGTCATATAAAATCCTTTAATTCTCTTCGACATCCTATAAATTCCTTGAATTTATTGAGATACCTTGAAATCCCTGAAATCCGTAGAAATTTTTTTAAATCTCTAGAAGTTCTTGGATATTTAATTTCCATTATAATTTTTTAAAATTTGAAACTGTGGAATAGTTAGAATATCGTATAAAACAGACATACAAGAAAATATACCGCGCTACAAATTTTTACTCACCTTTTGATATTCATTCCACAAGGAGGATTCTACTTGCATTTATAACGAATTTGCATCATCATCTTTCTCACCTAATTATAATTTTTATCCTATTCAAAAATTTCCTGTAGAAAATTCAATCATTTTTGTTCGACAGGTAATATTTGTTGGTCAGAAAGTCTACTTTCATATTTTTTGATCAGGATTCATCTCTTTTGGTTGGAAAGATAATTATTTAGTTAAAAATTCAACTGTTTTGATGAAAATTTGTCTTTTTATATAGAAAATTCGTCTTTTTTGATTGCAGATTCATCTTTTACTAGAAACGTCACCTTTATTGCTTGAAAGCTAATTCTTTTCCATTAGAGAGTCTACTATTATATTTTTGGCTCAGAATTTATATTATTTGGTTGAAAATTCTACAATTTGGGTGAAAATTGAAATATTTCGTTGAAAATTCAAATTTTTCCACAAAGTTATTCTTTCTGCAGAAAATTTTGGACCAAATCGAGGCCGAAGCACGAGGTACGTGATGCCAATTTAAAGCCAAAGGAGCTTTCATAAAAGAGAATTCACAATCACCAAATTACAGTTGTCGATGATTTGAACTTTAATTTTAAAAGGTCTGTGCACAAAAGTGGGGGAAATACAAAGACCGAGCGCGCAGCACGAGGTAAATACATTATCGAGGGCGAAGCGTGAGATGTTTAAACCGCGCGCCCTGGGCGCGGTCAAACTTGTTTTTTTTATGGAATGCGTATTTTTTTTTCTTATAGTATATGCAAAATAACAAATTACACCCGTGTGGAAATAATTCATGGCGCTAGGCCGTTCCAGTCCAGACCGCCACGAGTCTATGCTGGCGCTATCTCGTGTAACTGTGCTGGGGCGGTGCGCAAATGTAACGCTCCAATCGACCAGCCGCTATCTAAGCCGGCTGTACTGACGCGTTCTAGCGAATCCAGCCAAATCTAGCAGACCTGGATGCAACCTAGATTGTAAATTTAATATTGCTTTGAGGCTAGGAAATAATTCTATAATTTCGAGGATTGTACCAACTATAAGCTGTATAATCTTACACATGTATGAATAAATCAGTTTGATTTATAATTAATAATGATCTAAAACAATATTTATAAATGAAATACTTACCTAATGATGAATTGAATTACAAATTCTGCAATGACAACACAGTACAGCACTTACAACATGGGCAATTTAATTATTTCTATTTCTTTCGATTAGTGCACTGTAGCAACGTTCGCATGATTGGTGAAACTTCAAGTTGCTCGTTGATGCCTGCTTTTTCTAAGTCCAAATAGTACTACTTTCTAGAATCAAGCTAGATTTTAGACAGAATTTCTATATTGATACGATTTTGAATTCTAGCTAGTGACATTAGTGGGTCTGGACAGAACTGCGTGATGGAATTTGCTATCTAGTAAGTATAGATAGCGCCAAAAGACCGCCGAGCTAGTCTGGCGTAAATAGACAGCCACGAATAATCCAGTAATGGCGCTAGGATCATTCCAGTCAGCCAGAAATTATTTCCACACGGGCAGTTTTCGATAATTTAGCATTCAATTTCGAAAGGTCTGTGCACAAATTTATGGGAAATATGCAGACCGAGCGCGAAGCGTTAGGTAAATACAGTATCGAGCACGAAGCGCGTGCACCAGCAGTCGCGCGCCCTAAATGCACTTGAACTTGTGAGTTAAAAAATTTATCTTTCTCATTCGAAAATTCAAGTACTTGCTTCAAAATAATGTATTTAGTAGATAATTCGTCTTTTTCGTAGAAAATTAATCTTCTCGGACAAAAAAATTAACTTTTTGGTCAAATGTTGAACTCTTTTCTTGATATTCAATTTTTTGGTTGAACTTTCATAATTATAGATGAAAATTCATCTCTTTGGTTGAAAATTCAACTATTGGCTACAAATTGTGCTTTTTTTTTGTTGGGAGTTAATTTACTTCACTGAGAATATAACAATTCCATTTTTGGTTCAAAAATGTGATAATTTAGATTAAAAATTAAAATTTGGTTAAGAATTGAATTTTTTTTTAATTCTTTTTTTTGTGTGTCGAAGTTCCATGATTTTAGTTGCATATTCAAATATTCAGTTGTATATAAACTTCTTTGCTGAAAATTTATATATTCATGTTTAATTTTAACGTTTGCTTTTGATTTGTTTTGTTTGAGAAAAATTTCGAAACGGGTTATGATGGTAAATGTTAGGTACAGACTAGAAATCGTTGTTTCTAAAAAAGTATTATTTCTATGCTTATTCATCTTACAATTTTTTTACTTTCTTAGGGATCCATTTTTAACAAAAAAATGTCAAAGAATTTATTCATACGAAGTGAGGGATTTCATAATACTTCAGTTTGCATTTCTTGAAATTCAAATCCTCCTATTTTACTTGAATCAATGGAATTTTTTGGTTACAAAAATATTTCATCATTCATTTGCATACTTTCGAATCTAATTTATTTTTTATTTTTATTCATCTTTATTATGTTCCTTGAGATGACTCTGATGAAATGTAAATTGCTCAGAAGAATATATATGACAAGATAAAGTCTATAACATTATTTTCCTTATATATCTTATATAATCTTATATAATACAAAGAAGCACCCGAATATTCATTAGTTGCATTGTTCACCGAATTCTTCAATATTACAATAATCAGTGGTTTCCCTAATTAGAAAAGATGGGGATTGTTCATACGATCATCTTATCATGGGCGGTTATTCTTAATTCTATTGGTGAATACAATATTTTAATATATCTACAATTTCTTGTATATAGTTTAAATTATACACATATCAGAATTTGTATGAATTAATATATATTCTATTCCAAATCCTATTTTTTTAAACTTTATCTGAGTTTTTTCGAAATGAGTACGAATTCAATGAGAATCCACAATGTGTGTGTTATGAAAAAGGGAATTCGAAATCATACCAACATTAAAAACATAAGCCGTGGGAAGTTTCCCAGGGCCAACATCCTTCAACAGCTCCAACTTGCCTCACAATTATGCCACAAAGGATTCACGATTTATCAAGATAAGATTGTACACTTTGAGAATCATTTAATCCTCTGTTTCTTGTTTTAGAGTTGAGTTCAGAGTTCGAGTGCTTGCCAAATGGCGAACCTATTCCTTGTGTTCCTCGTTCCGCAACTTCTAGTTCTCGTGCCACATCTGATTCTGCAGAGGAGCCTCCTCCTCCTGCCAGATCTCATTATTCGGTCAGGGCCAGCTCTCCTCCTGCCAGATATAATCCTCCAATCAGACCTTCCTCTCCAGCAGAGCCTCCATTTGGTGTCAGATCCAGGTCTCCTCCTGCCAGATATAATTCTCTGATCAGACCTTCCTCTCCAGCAGAGCCTCCATTTGGTGTTAGATCCAGCTCTCCTCCTGCCAGATATAATCCTCCAATCAGACCTTCCTCTTCAGCAGAGCCTCCATTTGGTGTCAGATCCAGGTCTCCTCCTGCCAGATATAATTCTCTGATCAGACCTTCCTCTCCAGCAGAGCCTCCATTTGGTGTTAGATCCAGGTCTCCTCCTGCCAGATATAATTCTCTGATGAGACCATCCTCTCCAGCAGAGCCTCCATTTGGTGTCAGATCCAGGTCTCCTCCTGCCAGATATAATTCTCTGATCAGACATTCCTCTCCAGCAGAGCCTCGATTTGGTGTCAGATCCAGGTCTCCTCCTGCCAGTCATTCTTCTGTACGCATACTTGGATTAACATTTGAAAAACTTGAAGATATTCGGTTTATTCCCTGCACCAATCCGCACCGGCAGTTCCAAATTCAAAGCTACACTTTTCCTGCCGACAAACCAATTGTAGTGCGCACATCAGGACCTTATAACTTTAGGCGTATGTCAACAGATGCAAAAAAGGTTTTAACAACATCTACTGGTGATGTTGTTGCAATAATGAAAAATAATACACATCTTTGTGGAATTTTTAATTATGATGGAAAACGGGTGGGCATAAACATGAAAAGCGGCGTGGTTTTCGAATTGTCCACCGAGTTAGCCAATGAAACGCCATTAGGTAGCCGTCAAAGAATTACAAAGAATTTTGGAATAATAAATGTCAATGAGAATGCTTCAACCCATTAATTCATTTATCCGAAAATGGAGGGAAGTGATAACAGTCATTGATAATCACATTAAAATTTCACTGTATTATGGTTCTCAAGGCTTGGACATTTCTTGCATTCCCTAGTCTCTTTTTTTTAGAAACAGATACAAAAATTTGCTTTTTATTTCCTCATGAACATATTTTACGATGAAAATGATTATAGGCTTAGAATGATTTGCCTATAATAATTTTCAAATGTAGGGGAGACCAACCTACAGTAGACAGAAAAAGATATATCGATGTTTAATGACATCAGTTTGCAACAATAAAGAAACATTCTCGTATTCAAGTAGAGTCTGTGTGTGATTTAATTTGTGAAAGTTATTGATGGTTAGAACATTAAAATGACTGAATTATTCAATAAAACCTACGATTCAGATCTATCTAAATTACTGATTCGGCCAGTGGATATTCCTGATTAGATTAATTTCTCCTCATTGGTGGAAAATGAATTTTCATGTTTCAAAATTCATCTTTTTGGTTCAATTCGACTGTTTTTTATTTAAAATCATGATCTTTCTGGGTTGAAAATTCAACTATCAACTTTCTAATTCAGAGTTTATCTACTTTGTTACGAATTCATTTCTTTGAATATTCATAATTTTAGTTGGAAATTTAGCTCTCTGGTGAAAATTCAACTACTTTATTGAACATTCTTTTTTTTATTCAAACGAAATTTTTTATTTGAAAATTGAGCTGCTTCATTTTTTGTAAAAAATTGATACTTTTTAGTTAAAAATTCAACTTCATGATTAAGGATTCAACTATTTTGTTGAAAATTCATCTTCTTTGTTTGAAATTCACTGATTTCTTTATAAAAAATTAGAATATTTTTGGGTTCAAGATTTAACTACTTGGTTGAAAGTTGTCCGACTTTCATAAAAATTCATTTTTTTGTTGTGAAGTTTAATTATTCTAATTGAAAACTCATCTTCATGGTTGGAAATTTTACTACTTTTTTGAAAATTTGCTGTTCTTATGTTGAAAATTAATTTCCTTTGCTGAAAAATTAACTATTCCATTTTTTGTTCATTCATGATTTGTTTGAATGTATATTTTAAATTAAAAATTGATCTTTTCTGGTTCAAAGATGAACTAATTTGTAAGAAAGGCACCTTTTTTGGTGGGAGATTCATAATTTTAGTTAAAGATTCAACTATTTGGTCGTTTATTAAGTTCTTTGGCTAAAATCTATATTTTTGTGTTGAAAATTCAATTGTTTCATAGGAAATTCCTCTGCCTGACGTGAAAATTCAACAATATGACAGAAAATCCATGTAGTTTGTTGAAAATTTGTCTATTTTTTAGAAAATTATTCTTGCTTGTTGAAAATTTATCATTTTAGTCGAGGATTAAACTATTTTGTGGAAAATTCTCCTTTTTTAGTTGAATTCAACTATTGAAAAATTCTTTTTTTCATTGTTTGAAATTCTCTCATACCGAAAATTCAACCGTTCCGGTTTGATTAAAAAAATTTTTTTTTTTCAGTTGCAAATTCGTTTTCTTGGGTACAAAACTAATCTTTTTTGTTGAAAATTCACCAATTTTGGTTCAGGATTCAACTATCCTGTTAACAATTTGTTTTTCTTCTTTGAATTCAACTGGTTAATTATTATTTTTTTTAACTAGTAATTTTTCGAATTAAAAATCTAACTATTCCATTTTTGGTTGACACTCATCTTCTGTTTTGTTGAAATTTCAACTATTCGGTTAAGAGGTTACATATTTCATTAAAAATTTGTCCGCATTAGTACAAAATTAATCTTATTGGTAAATAATTTAGCTATTCGGTAAAAAAAATTCATCTATTTTGTTGAACTTCAATTATTTTGTTGAAAATTTAACAATTTTGTTGGAGTACAATTTTTTGATCGCAAGTTCAACCTTCTTGTTGAAAACTTGTCCTTTTGGATTGAAAATTCATTTCTCATGCCTGAAAATAAATATTATTCTCCGAAATTCAACTATTTTCTCCAAAATGCAACAATCAAATTTTTTGTTTGGCTATAATATTAATTTCTAATGTATCGATACTAATTAAAATTTAATTTCTCGAGCATATTATGTATTGCAATAATATACATTTATTGAAATGATATAAAATTTGCACGTTACCTGAGGATAAAATTAAATGCAAATTCAAAGGTTGAACTCTTTTCTTGACATTCAATTTTTTGGTTGAACTTTCATAATTTTAGATGAAAATTCATCTCTTTGGTTGAAAATGCAACTATTTTGCTACAAATTGTTTTCTCTTTTTTTTGGAGTTAATTTACTTCACTGAAAATGTAAGTATTCCATTTTTGGTTGAAAAATGTGATAATTTAGATTAAAAATTAAAATTTGGTTGAAAATTGAAATTTTGTTTAAAATTCTTTTTTGCGTGTGTGTTGAAGTTTCATGATTTTAGTTCTATATTCAAATATTTAGTTGTATATGAACTTCTTTGGTAAACATTTATATATTCGTGTTTAATTTTAACGTTTGCTTTTGATTTCTTTAGTTTGAAAAAAATTAAGAAGCTGGTCATGATGGTAAATTTTAGGTACAGACTAGAAATCATTGTTTCTAAAAAACTATTATTTCTATGCCTATTCATTTTAAAATTTTTTTACTTCCTTAGGGATCAATTTTTGACAGAAAAATGTCAAAGAATTCATTCATAAGAAGTGAGGGATTTCATAAGGTTTCAAGGACTGTAAGAGATTTCTAATACTTTCAGTGATTTGTTTGTATTCATTTAGAATTCATCCTGAAGGTCATAAATTATTTGTTTCATTCACTGGAATTTCTTTTTAATTCAGCTTGCATTTTTTTAAATTCAAATCCTGCTATTTTACTTGAATCAATGGAATTTTTTGGTCAAAAAAATATTCTATCATTCATTTGCATACTTGCGAATCTAATTGATTTTTTCTTTTTATTCATCTTTATTATGTTCGTTGAAATGAATCTGATGAAATGTAAATTGCTCAGAAGAATATACGTGACAAGATAAAGTCTATAAGATATGTATCTTATATAATACAAAGAAGCACCCGAATATTCATTAGTTATATTGTTCAACAAATTCTTCATTATTATATTAATCAGTGGTTTCCCTAATTAGAAAAGATGAGGATCGTTCATACGATCATCTTATCATGGGCGGTTATTCTCAATCCTATTGGTGAATACAATATTTTAATACATATATCTACAATTTCTTGTATATAGTTTAAATTATACACAGATCAGAATTTGTATGAATGAATATATATTCTATTCCAAATCCTATTTTCTTTTAAACTTTATCTGAGTTTTTCCGAAATGTGTACGAATTTAATGCGAATGCATAATGTGTGTGTTAGTTAGTTAGTTGTAATGTAGGCGGGAGGAGGGGGGGGGGGGTGGCGTGAGGTCCCAACCCCTGGCGCTCAAGCTATAAAGCCTATTGTGCCACACCCGTGTTTATTCTCAAGGCAGTACTCCAAATCCGGCCATTCTTCGCCGAGTGTTTTTGGATCTCGGTGGGTTTTCGTTGTTATCAACGTTCTGAGATTATACCTCTCAGGTGCCAGGCATACCTATCGCACCCACCCTGCCATTCGACAGCCTCCCTAGCAGGCTAGGGTGTACGGAGCGATCCCTCTTAAGTCATCAGGTAGATGCAGATTCGAAGCACTGTTCTGGTGTGTTATGTAAGTGTATGTGTGTGTGTTCATTACTCGAAATCGGCCAACGACTACCGAGCGGAGGTCCCTTGAGAGGGCCTGCCTCTACGCAAGGAGATCGCCGACTCATTTTCGAGTCTTCACAGAATCAGCTTCGACCTCCCAGGCTATTCCCCTCAACATGGGGCTCCACCTTGGTATGATACCAGCTTTCTCTGAGGGGACCTACAGTTTAAGGTGGGTTCCGAACCACCGAAGCTCCGGTAGAAGATTTGTGTGTTATAAAGAAGGAAATTCGAAATCATACTAACATTAGCAAAATAAGCCGTGAGATGTTTCCCAGGGATTCCACAAAGGATTTCCACAAAGGATTCACGATTTATCAAGATAAGATTGTACACATTAAAAACCATTTAATCCTCTGTTTCTTGTTCTAGAGTTAAGTTCGGAGTTCGAGTGCTTACCAAATGACGAACCTATTCCTGGTGTTCCTCGATCCGGAACTTCTAGTTCTTCTACCATATCTGATTCTCCAGAGGAGCCTCCTCCTCCTGCCAGATCCCATCGTTCGGTCAGGACCAGGTCACCTCCTGCCAGATATAATTCTTCGATCAGACATTCCTCTCCAGCAGAGCCTCCATTTGGTCTCAGATCCAGGTCTCCTCCTGCCAGATATAATTCTTCGATCAGACATTCCTCTCCAGCAGAGCCTCCATTTGGTGTCAGTTTATCTACTTTGTTACGAATTCATTTCTTTGAATATTCATAATTTTAGTTGGAAATTTAGCTCTTTGGTTGAAAATTCAACTACTTCATTGAACATTCTTTTTTTTTATTCAAACAAAATTTTTTATTTGAAAATTGAGCTGCTTCATTTTTTGTAAAAAATTGATACTTTTTAGTTAAAAATTCAACTTCATGATTGAGGATTCAACTATTTTGTTGAAAATTCGTCTTCTTTGTTTGAAATTCACTGTTTTCTTTATAAAAAATTATAGTATTTTTGGGTTCAAGATTTAACTACTTGGTTGAAAGTTGTCCGAATTTCATGAAAATTCATTTTTTTGTTGTGAAGTTTAATTATTGTAATTGAAAACTCATCTCCATGGTTGGAAATTTTACTACTTTTTTGAAAATTTGCTGTTCTTATGTTGAAAATTAATTTCCTTTGCTGAAAAATTAACTATTCCATTTTTTGTTTATTCATGATTTTAATTGAAAATTCATCTCTTTACTTGAAAGGTGAACTATTTTGTTGAAAAACAGTTATTTTTCGTTTTTGAACATTAATTTTTTTACTTTAAAATACAATTATTCTATTTTTGGTTGGAAATTTATCTTTTTAAGTTGAAAATTCATATACTTTGTTGAAAATTCGTCTTTTTTTAGAATCAACTTTCTTCACTGAATATGTAAGTATTCCATTTTTAGTTCGAAATTTATATTTTAAATTAAAAATTAATCTTTTCTGGTTCGAAGATGAACTAATTTGTTAGAAAGGCATATTTTTTGGTGGAAGATTCATAATTTTAGTTAAAGATTCAACTATATAGTCTTATATTAAATTCTTTGGCTAAAATCAATATTTTTGTGTTGAAAATTCAATTGTTTCATAGGGAATTCTTCTGTCTGACTTGAAAATTCAACAATATGATAGAAAATTAATGTATCTTGTTGAAAATTTGTCTATTTTTTAGAAAATTATTCTTGGTTGTTGAAAATTCATCATTTTAGTCGATGATTAAACTATTTTGTGGAAAATTCTCCTTTTTTAGCTGAATTCAACTTTTGAAAAATTATTTTTTTTTATTTTTTGAAATTCTCTCATACCAAAAATTCAACCATTCCGGTTTGCTTAAAAATTTATTTTTTTTCAGTTAAAAATTCGTTTTCTTGGGTACAGAATTAATCTTTTTTGTTGAAAATTCACCTATTTTGGTTCAGGATTTACCTATCCTGTTAACAATTTGTTTTTCTTCTTTGAATTCAACTGGTTAATTTTTTTTTGTTGACTAGTAATTTTTCGAATTAAAAATCTAACTTTTCCATTTTTGGTTGACACTCATCTTCTGTTTTGTTGAAATTTCAACTATTTGGTTAAGAGTTTACATATTTTATTGACATAGAATTATTCTTATTAACATTCAATTCCTTCAAATACTATCCGACTACATGAATCAACGGAATTTTTTGGATTTGAAAAATGTTTTACCATTCTTTCGAATATTTTTGCTTCCTCATAGAGGAAGCTTTGTAATGGTAACATTTTTCAAAATTTTTAAATTCATTTAATTAAGCCCTCCCTAATTTAAAAATGTCTAATACAATGTTATAAGCAATTGTCCGGATGTGTGTGTGGATGTGTGGATGTCACGCTTCTTTGTGAACACGATAACTAGAAAACGGTTGCAGATAAATTGATGAAATTTGGAAAGCTTATTTTCTTCACTAGTATCATGAAACTGACCGAAGGATTTCTAAAAATATTTATTGCATTTTTTTCTAGCACTCAATAATATTTTAAAAATCTGTTTTTTATAGTAAAACTTTTTTCATTAACATAATTTAGAGTTGATGCAAAAACAGAAAAGGTGTGTTGATTCGAGTCGAATCGATTGACCTATAATATTAATAAATGTTATTGAAGAGTAAGGAAGCTATGGTAATGCATAATATTTGAAAACACGGTTTTTCATAGTAAAACCTTTTCCAGTAACACAATTCAAAATTGATGCAAGAACGGAAAAAATCTCTTGATTCGAGGCAAATCGATTGATCTATAATAATAATAATAATAATACACTTTATTGAAGATTAGGGAAGTTCTGCTCATTTACAACATCTGAGTCATCAGTTTCAAACAGAAAAACTTTTTTCATCGACATAATTTAAAGTTGATGCATGAATAGAAAAGACTTTTTGATCATAAATTTTCAAATAGAGTAATATTATGACAATTTTTGTGAAGAAATCATAAAGGTGGGAAAGGGATAGGGTGCGACAGAACTCTTCCTTTCCCTTTTCCAGCTCAAAAAATTATTATTTCGAACGCAAGATTTGATTTGTCTGATTTGTCTTTGTATTTAAAACATTTTTTGTATTATTCTGTAATTTTTCATTTTTGGTAAATTTATATTTTTAAATTGAGCAAAATGAAGACTTCGGTTTGTCTATTATTGAAAAAAATAACTAATGCTTTCTCCATGAGGAAGCAAATACATTTGCTAACGGGAAGAAAAGTGCTAGTGAAATGAGCACCATATAATTATAAATACAAACAAAGTGGAAACACTTGACATCGAATTCACAGCCAGTTTATCTTTATTATCTTTCTTGAAACTGACTGTGATGAATTGTTAATATCTCAGACGTACAAGAAAAACTCGATAAGATAAAGTCTACACGATATATATCTTATATAATGCAAAGAAGGTCTCGAATATTCCTTAGTTGCGTTGTTAACCAAATTCTTCTTTAATACATCAATCAATTTCTTCTCTGTCTAGAAGAGATGAAATCTGTTTATACTATCATCTTACCAGTCGCGGTTATCCTTAATTCTATTGGTGAATATAATATTTTTATATGTCCATAATTTTATGCATGTTTTTTTAACTTATACGCAAATCAGAATTTGAACAAATAATGTACGTTTTATTCCAAATTCTATTTTCTTTTAAACTTGATTAGAGTATGTCCGAAATAAGTAAACATTTAATTAGAATGCAGAATGTTTGTGTTATAAAAAAGGAAATTCGAAAAGGATACCAGCATCAAAAACGTTACCAACATTTTTCTAAGTATTTCTATCCAATTTTAAGATATAATAAAAAAGTTTGAGGTTTCTCTGTGAGAAGTTTCCCGGGGCAAACTTCCCTCGCTAGCTTCAAACTTGCCTCACAATTATGCCACAAAGGATTCACGATATATTAAGATGAGATTGCACACTTTAAGAAAAATGTAATCCTCTGTTTCTTGTTCCAGATTTGAGTTCAGAGTTCGAGTGCTTACCAAATGGCGAACCTATTCCTGGTGTTCCTCGTTCCGGAACTTCTAGTTCTCGTGCCACATCTGATTCTGCGATTAGACTTTCCTCTCAAGCAGAGCCTCCACTTCGTGTCAGATCCAGGTCTCTCTCTGTCAGGCATTCTTCTGTACGCATATTTGGATTTAAATTGGAAGAATTTGAACATATGCGGCTTATTTCCCTCACTAATCCGCACCGGCAATTCGAAATTCGAAGATACCATTTTCCTGCCGACCAACCAATCTTAGTGCGCACAACAGGACCTTTCAACTTCAAGCGTATGACAAACGATGAAAAAAATGTTTTAACAACATCCGCTGGTGATGTTATTGCAGTAATAGACAATAATATATATCTTCGTGGAATGTTCAATCAAATTGGAAAACGGGTAGGTATTAACATGGAAAGCGGCATGGTTTTCGAATTGTCCGCCGAATTAGCCAATGAAACTCCAGTAGGTTCCAGTAACAAAATAGCAAACAATTTCGGAATAATAAATGTAAATGAAATTCCTCCGCACCATTAATTCATTGAAAAAAATAATGCAACAAGATATTAGAGATTACCTGACAGTTGGGTAAAATGAGATGTCGATTACCTACCAGTTAGGTAAAATGAGTCGAACTGTTAGGTACAGTTTCAATCATACAAAACAAAGTCTACCTCTCTAAATATGTGAATTCTACATCCCAGTCATGTAAAATTTCGTGCGCCAGCAAAAAAAACATTCTTGCTACAAGCTGATTCTGTGGAAGGTCATCCACTACTAACAAACACATGCTTACATATATCATACAATTCATAAGTATATTGTTGGTATATATACACAATTTAACTCAAACAATTATATTAAATTACGATACATTAGGGGAGAGTGGGGAGTTGTGGGCCACGCTTTTTTTTTCAAGACATAACTTCTCTGAACATCGATAAATTGTCAATGTATGAACTGGTATTTGTAGTAAACTTCTCAATACATCAACTGGAGACCACACTTAATAAAATTCGTTAAGGCGCGAGAAATATTTAGGATGACGTAAATCTTATAAAAATCGATATTTGTGGTTTTGGTGGGGAGTTGTGGGCCATGACAAAAAATAAAAGAAAATGGCATATTCCAGTAGTTGATGTTTATTAAAGTTACAGTAAATAAAAATTACAGATTTTTAAAAGTTGAAAAAAAATATTCTGATTCACAATGTATGCAGGTGTAATATCCGGTCCTCATGTTGTCACATTTAATACGCTCAAAGGATAACTCGTTAATGTATGAAGTGAAGGTACCGATGATATATAACACAATTGACATTGTAAATTCACTCTAAACTCACTTTTCAGAATAAGAGAAAAGAAGTTTCACTTAAAAAATTGAAATACGCATTAAGAACGACAATATCGGGAAAAAAATCTCGGCTATGAAGTTAAAGTACAAGTGCGTCAGGGCCGTAAAAAAAATTTGGTCCCCGTTCCATCGAAATTTTTTATTGTAACATTTTATTAATTATCGGACATATAAATTTGTAACAAGTAAATAACAACATTGAATAATTTTTTAGTTGAAATTTTCTAACCTTGAAACTTTAAATTATTTAATTTTCAATACTTCAAAGTTTTGCATGGTCTACATTATACAAATAATAGAACATTATGCGTACTATGCGCGCACTAATTACCGTTTCTTTAGTAAAAGAACTCGGTTCATTTTCCAATATTTTTTTATAGATTTCACAGAAAATCTTATATTATTTGAGCACGTTGTACATGATTTACAGAAGTTTCCTTATAATAGCGAGGAAATTCCTCCAGTGAATTCAATATGAATGACAGCTTTTTCCACTTACTTACAATTTCTTTCTTTTGGTGGAATATTAGTTTTTTTCACTGATGATAATTTGATTTCAACTAAAAAGTCAACTCGATTTTGTTTTGAAATTTCTCTATAGACATTTGATCTTTTTGGTAGAGAATTTATTTGTTTTCTTGAAAATTTAAATACTTCTATGGAAATTTAAGTTATTTGCTCAAAAACTTATTTCTCTGTCTGAAAATTTAACTAATATATTTTTTGTTGAAAATTTAGCTTTTTCAGTTAAAAATTTAACTATTTTGCTGGAAGTTTGTCTTTTTTTTTAGAGAATTAACCTTTTTAGTTAAAATTCATGTATTTTTTTTTAATTTCTTTGGTTAAAAAATAGTTTTTTCGTATTGGAAATTAATTTTTTAAACTAAAAATTTAACTCATTTTCTTATCGAAATTCTTTTACATTCAAATTTAATCTTTTTGGTAAAAAATTTGGTTTTTCAGTTGAAAATTCATTTTATTTGCTTAAAAATTTGTTGCTCTAACCAAAAATTAAACTATTCTATACTTTGTTAAAAATATATGTTTTTTAGTTGAAAATTCATCCATTTAGTTAAAAATTTATTTATTTTTTCTGGTAATTTTCAACCTTTTTGGTTGAAGAGGCAACTATTGGGTTGAAAATTCCATTAAAAATAGAAAATATCTATGAAAAATTCATGTATTTTTTTAAAAATTATCCTTTTTTGGTAAAAAATTAATCTTCTTGGTTGAAATTTTCATTCCTACGGTTGAAAATTATTTTTTATATTGAAAATGAACTTTTTTAGATAAAAATTTAAAAATTAATTTTTCCAACTAAAAATGCAAATATACTCCATTTTTCGATTTCTTTTATAGCTATTACATCTTTTCGGTTGGAAATTTACCTAATTGGTGCAATGATGTTTTTTGATTGTTTTTGTTTGAAGATAAATCATTTTAGTTGAAATATTATTTCTTTTGTTGAAAATTGAATAAATTTTATTGAAAAAAAATCCCTGAGAATATTGACGTCCCTAGCGATTCTCATTTTACCTTACTGTTGTGCAATTCCTCTCCTAATGAAAGTGAAATTTTTTTTTTAAATTCTGCAATCTATACTTTCTTCGATGTGAATCGTGAATATCAACAAAAGTAAACTTTATATCATTCATTTGATGAAAATTTACAATACTTCGCGTTATCTTATAATATACTGGTATTAAAATAATACAACCCTTATATCAAATATTACATATCAGAATTTTCACTTTCGGACTTGAGATTTTACATAACTCTTTTGTATTATTTATAGTTCTGTTTTGTATTAATTCCTAAAATAATTGTAAACTTTATCTAAATGCAGTAATGTCCTCCCTTTACCTATCTAATTGGGTAAATTTTAATGAACAAATTTGCTCTGTGTATAAGTGATTGTTAATCACATTAAAATTTCACTCTGTTATAGTTCTCAACGCCTGAATCTTTTGTGAATTTCCTAGTCTCACTTTTTTAGGAACAGATAAAAAATTGCTTTTCATTCCCACACGAAAATATTTCAGGAAGAAAATGATTATTGGCCTAGAAAGACTCACCTACTATATTTTTTGAATTCAGATAGAAATGAAGTTCATTTTATCATGATTAATTTTCGGAAAAAAAGTAGAAAAAGATTCATAATCAGAAAATAAAATTTAAAACAATCTAACTTTTCGGCTCATTAGAGACAAAATAACATAATGAAAAAGAGGGGAAAAAGGGAAAAAGTTAACCAAAAACCAACCTCTCAGTTTTTCCTCTTTCCGTCCTTTTTATACTGGGAGGGAACCAACATGTTTCGAGGTCAATTTAAACCCCCTCATCAGGGATTATGTATAGGGGTAACTAAAGGTATAAGTAATTAATATACCTATAAAAAAACATTTACTTAACATTCAGTGCCAGATATAAATTCATTAAGTTTAATGTAAAAACAAAAAATTATTTATTGAGAAATTGATTGTTTTTAATGGAATGTAAATTTTTTAAATTGTTAAATAGAAACTAAATAGAAACCAAACTTTGTTATTCTTGAGAGGACCTTTTTTAAATTGATAGCCTTGTTATCTTCTCTCTTTATAAATAACATTCCCATAAATTCTCTCTTTTTCTGTTTTTTTTCATGATAAAGAATTTTAATATCATTCCAATTAGAATCTTGACCGTGTGTAATCTTATATTTTAAAAGGACTGAGTGATACCTATAACTTCTGTGAAAATTATTTTCATGATCATTTTTTCTAAGTCTAAGTGCCCTTTTCGTTTGCCCTATATAGCTTGCATTGCAATCCTTGTAATTAATTTTGTAAATAATCATTTTTTGTCTAGCTTCTCATATCTATCTTTTCCCAATTTTACAATCATATTACTCTTAAAAGGAACTCTATAAATAGTATGTAAACCTAATTTTCCTAACATTGATTTCAAAATCTTCGAAATTTTCCCAAAGTATGGAAGAACAACAGTGTTAAATGTATTATAATCATCTCTGATTTTTATATTTTGATCATTATTTTTTTTTCATATAACCAATTCTGTTCTGCGTATGTTTTTCAATGAATTCAAAAGGGTAAGGGTTAACAAAAAGAATTTTTTTGCATAGTTCTATATTTTTCTCGTGGAATATTGGATGTGATAATTTAAGGGCTCTATCAATCAAATTTTGTATGATTCCTATCTTATTCTGAATAGAGTGATTTGAGAGAAAACTAAGTGTTCTACCTGAACAAAATCTTTTTTCTTTGCCAGTCAGTTATAATATGTCTTTCGTCTGTTTTAATTAAAGTCAAATCTAGAAAATTTCATTTTCCTTCAGTTTCAATTTCAACTGTAAATTGTAATCTTGGGTGTATACTATTAAAAGCAATTAGAAGAGTGTTAACATTATTTTTATGTACACCAAGTACTGAATAATCGACATATCTTGCATAAAAATCAATATTAAAATCAATTTTTTGAAAAACTTCATTCTCTAAGTCCTCCATAACAACTTTAGCTAAAATAGGTGATAAAACTGATCCAAAAGGAGTTCCAAACTTTTGTTTATAATAATTATTATTAAATTTTGAAAAATACCGAATGATATACATATTTTATAGCATCAAGAAAATGTTTTTCCGGAATTTTGGTATTAATTTGATTATGACTCTTTTTAATTTAATTTATTTGATATTGCTATTGATTTTTTAATAATTTGACTCAACAATTCTTCTAATTTTCTAGTCGGAGAACCTATTGTTGGAAGAATTGCTCTTAGAGGATAATCATCTTTGTGAGCTTTAACAAGACTATAGGCTAAGGGTAGAAAAGTACTAGTTGTATCAATATCACATCTTACAATATTATTACCCAAATATTTATTCGTTCTCATTCTATTACAAATTTTAAAAGTTCCTCTTTGAAGCATTTTGGTGGAATTATTCGGTATCAATTGAAAACTATTATCATCAATAAAAATATCCAACATTTTTTGAATATAAGCATCCCTATTAATTGCCACCGTTATACCTCCTTTATCCAATTTCGTGATCATTAATTGAGGATGGTTTTTCAAAAAAAAATTTGTTACAATTAAACCCTCATTAAGTTCCTTTCCTAAGAAAGTTTTTGGATTATCTTTTTTTTTTTTAATCATTAGATAAACCCATAAAATTTGATCTATATTCTTCAATTTAATTTTCTGGTATTTTTTTGAATATTGGATTCAACATCTTTAATGATTTCAAGTAATTGATTATAGTTTTTTTCACTGAATTTGTTGCTAAAACCATCACCTAATCTCAAAATGTTAATAACTCTCTGTGGGATAATTACATTAGAAATATACAGAAACCAGAGATCTGATTGATCATGAAAGAGAGCTGAGTGAATATTTAAATGTAATTTTTGTACATTCCCTTGCTCTTGAAGGACATTAAAAAATTTCCGATCATATTTCCAAATAAAGGGTAGACCACCAAAAAGTAGGCAGGAAGAGATTCATCAATGTTTGATGATATCAGTTTGCAACAATAGAGAAACATTTCCGTATTCAAATAAAACCTGTATGTCCAGTAAACTATTGCTACAGAAAAAAGATCTCACGAGATTATTGGGTTGGCCCAAGTCTTTATCGTTTTCATAGTTTTATTTTGCAATACTTTCTAGAAAATTACATTGAAAAATAATCCATGGTATATGCACCATCTATTATAATACTGTGATTGTCTTTAATCTGATCATTTTGTATGATAATAAACAATGATGGCACATATATCTTAGATTAGTGTTCATTATAATTTTGTAGAAAGCATTGCGAAATAAAGCTATGAAAACGATAAAGACTTTCTAGCTAACCCAATAACATTACACACAAAACTACCATGTATCAAGTTGATATACGGCAAATGGATCGAGAGGATGCAACGTTTTGATATCTATATTCATGATCAACTTGATTCTCTGGTTGAAATATCAACCATTACATTTTTATTTGAGAATTCATCTTTTTTGGTTGAAAATTCCACTAGTTGGTTGTAAGTAGGACGACTTTCTTATAAATCCTTTTTGTAGTGAAGATGAATTATTTTTGTTGGAAACATATCTTTATTGTTGGAAATTTTACTATTTTTCTGAAAGATTGTTGTTCTTATGTTGTAAATTATTTTTTTTTCTGATAATTCAACTATTCCATTATCGGTTGAAAGCTGATATTTTTCAGTTAGAAATTTAACTATTTTCTTAGAATTAAATGTTCTTGTGGGTTGAAAATTTGTCGTTATTGCTAGAATATAAATCTTCTTGTTCAAAAGTTCTTCTTTTTGGTTAAATTTAACTGTTTTTTATTCAGAATTGAGTTCCTTTTTAGATAAAATATAAGTTATTGAATATTTGGAGAGAATCCATATTTTTTATTGAAAATTCGACTTCTTTATTGAAAATTAAACAATTTTGTTATAAATTCCTTTTTTTTGTAAAGTGTCGCGTAATATGTGAACGCTGCCATTATTACTACAAATGAATAAAAAATTCACTTGTTAACACTGTGTTGATTATTAATTCACCACCATGACTTGATATTCACATTGGTCAACTGAACATCTTGAATTGTTTTGAAGTCTTCTGAGTCGAAATCGAAGTCTGTGGTGATTCTGAGAATAATAAATGAAACATTTATAAATTAGATTTTGAAATTGTTCTATGCCATTTATGAGAGATTCTATATTGAAAATATTACAAGAATAAAATTTGCGTCTTTGAATATCAATCGTCAGGGCAAATGAAAAACTACTCAGGGAAAAATCAGAAAAAAGTCATGGAATTTGACGGCTTTTGCAGCCTACGTGAATATAAAATCCCTTTTCCTCATTATTAAAATCTACAAATCTATTGAAAACCTATATCTGCCTTATATAGTAGGGTACTTTGAAAGATTCTACGAAATTTTCAAGAGCTTTAAATATTTTCAAGGGATTTCAAAAGATTTCAGGTAATTCAAAAAGATTTCAAAGGCTTTGATATACTTTAGGAGTCTAAAAGATTTAAAGGCATTTTCGAAAAAATCCAACTCTAACAAAAATGCCTTCGACATATTCGGCTGCAACCATCTTCAGTCTAAGCGGAAAAAAAATATATCAACGTTATCAATATTTTTTGTACTAAAAAGTATCGTTTGGAGTTACTGTGAAAGTAATTGAAAGTTTACCGAAGCAACTCCTAACATATTTCGCAGAATTTATATTATTTTTGCGAAGTTTTAAATGGGTTGTTATAATAGACACCAAGTACATTTCACATTGAAACCGCGGACTTTCCTCAAATTTAAAACACTTCATAAATTAAACACTTTATGAGTATCAAGCTTGACACCTTTATTTCATTCGATAACGCCTATCGGATATATGCATTCTGCAATATAAAAGAAGCTCTAGAATACCCATTAGTTACGTTTCTAACAAAATTCTTCAGTAATACATTAATTAGTTGTTCCTCTAGTTAAAGAAGATGAGGATTGTTCATACTATCATCATATCATTGGCGATTGTCCTCAACTCTATTGGTGAATATAATATTTTTATATATTTTTATAATTTTATGTATATTTTTTAGTCATTCTATTTCAAATCCTTTTTCTTATAAACCTGATTTGAGTTTGTCCGAAATAAGTACAAATTTAATCTGAATGCAGAATGTGTATGTTATAAAAAGGGAATACCAAAAGGATAGCTACACCAACAAAATAACTAACAATTTTCCATGTAGGTATCTCTATCCAATTTTAAGATAAAAAAAACTTGGAGTTTCGTTGTGAGAAGTTTGCCAGGGTAAACATTCCTCAGTAGATTCAAACTTGCCTCGCAATTATGCCACGAAGAATTCATGATATACCAAGAAACGATTGTCTACTTTATGGCCATGTGATGATTGTGTCACGTCACCAGATTCCTACCTTACCAGCACTTTTTTTACTTGTCAATTTATTTTCACACGAATAGCCACATCGAATTGAAAATTTGGGATAATAAATAAGAAGCACTAAGAAAGGCAGCTCTGGTCCTAAATTGTAATAATCGTGAAGAATCTTAGTGTTTCTTATTTATTATCCGAAATTTTCAACTCCATGTGGCTACTCGTGTGAAAATAAGTTGACATATAAAAAAAGTGTCGGTAAGATAGGAATCCGGTCACGTGACCCACTCGTCACATGGCCTTAGGTAAAATTTAATCCTCTATTTCTCGTTCCAGTGTTGAGTTTAGAGTTTGAGTGCTTACCTAATGGCAAACCTATTCCTGGCTTTCCTCGTTCTGGAACTTCCAATTCTTCTGATAGAAATCATTCTCCTGAAAGACCTCTTCCACGTGGCAGACCTCATTCGCCGGTCAGGTCAAGTTCTCCTCCTCCCATATCTCATTCTTTGGTCAGGTTTAGGTCTCCTTCTATCAGATATAATTCTTCACTCAGACCTCCCTCTCCAGCAGAGCCTGCAACTCATGTCAGGTCTAGGTCTCCTCCTGCCAGGTATGCTTCTGTACGCATATTTGGATTAGAACTTGGACAACTTGGAGATATTCGGCTCATTCCTCACACCAATCCGAACCGGCGATTCGAAATTCGAAAATACACTTTTCCTGCCGACAAACCAATTATAGTGCGCACAGTAGGACCTTATAACTTCAGGCGTATGCCAACCGATGAAAGAAAAGTTTTAACAACATCTACCAGTGATATTGTTGCAATAATAGAGAAGAATAGATATCTTCGTGGAATATTTAATTACAATGGAGAACGGATGGGCATAAACATGGAAAGCGGCGTTGTTTTTCAATTGTCCCGTGAATTAGCTGATGAAACTCCATTAGGTAGCAACCAAAAAATCAAAAAGAATTTTGAAATAATAGATGTAAAGGACGTTTCTGCAGACCATCATATCACTTGAAAGAATGTATAGCTAGAATACAATAATATTTGTGATCCGCAGTCGAAGAAAAAGATTACAAGTGACAAGTAGATAGAAACAGATTAATCAGTATTAAATGACATCAGCTTGCAAGAATAAAGACAAAATTTCGTGTTCGAATAAAGATTGTATGTTCAGTTAACTATCGCTACAGGAAAAAATATTAGGAAATTATCAATTCGTTCATAGTTTGATGTTTTGTTAGTTTACTTTTTTCTTAATACATTAAAAAATAGGGAAAAATATCATTAAATCTCAATTGTTGAGTCTTGTAGTTAGGTTGGTTAGAAAGATACGCAGTGTGTATTGTATTAAAGACTTACAAAGAAAACTTCTGTATATTTGTATGTAGCATAGTTTTAAATTGAATAAATGATTGATCATGGACAATTGTTACAATTTACATTAGAATACTTCCAGTTAAAATCAGTTTATTGAAGTTCATTGAAGTTTATTCGAGCTGTAATTTGTTGAAATATGTATACGATAATGAGAATTATGAAGTTTAGATTTCAAGCAGCGATTTGGAAAAAAAATGAACGCAGGAAAAAAATCATTGCCTTTCTGTAGAAACAAGACTACTCATTCTAATAATTAGAGTTACTAATCAGGAAAATAATAATTTTTCATTTATGAACATTTTTTTAACATTCTCATTCCATGTAAACCAACATTGAGATTTATAATTTAAAGAGATTTGAAAATGTTTATATCAATGCATTAAAATCCATTTGAAATGCACCCTAAATTCTTATTAATTTATCGTTAATTCTCTTCAATTCATTTGAGTTCTTTGAAATTCCCTGAAATAATGCTAATTCACTTGAATTCTTCTAAATTCACTCAATTTGACTGAATTCAATGTATTTTTTAGATTTTTTTCTGTTATTGTACAATTCATCTGGAAGCCTTTTAAACCTAACTTGAAATCTTAGGTATTTTATCGGATCCTTTTGGATTCCCTTGAATTGTTTCAAATTTTTCTGAATTTCATCGAATTCTTCGCATTTCCCTCAACTTCCTTTAAACTCCCTCCAAGTCTGTCGCTTCCCCCAGGATAATTAATTGAAATTGTTTTATTCCTTTTATAAAAGATTTGATAACAAACATTTTACAGAATTAAAATATTAGTCCATTATTTGAATGAAATTCCATGTATTTTTTTTAATTTGTCGTTTATGGTAGAAAATGGATCCCCTTAGTCGAAATTTTAGCTTTTTGGTTAAAATTAACTACACATTTTATATTTTTCGTGAAGAATGCGTTCTTTTTCTATTGAAAATTTTACTACTTTGTCGAAAGTAGAACTATTTTGGTGAAAATTCCTTTTTTTGGTGTAAAATTCAGCATTTTTATTGAAAATTCATTCCTTTGGTTGGAAATTGTACTATTTTGTTAAAAATTAGTTTTTTTTCTTAAAAATTAA
Source organism: Andricus quercusramuli (assembly GCA_932178445.1). Classification (NCBI taxonomy): domain Eukaryota; kingdom Metazoa; phylum Arthropoda; class Insecta; order Hymenoptera; family Cynipidae; genus Andricus; species Andricus quercusramuli. The sequence continues at coordinate 25,623 of CAKNXH010061738.1, forward strand.
ATTTTTCAACTTAAAATTTAATCTTTCAATTTTTGGTTAAAATTTTATCTTTTTGAGTTGAAAATTTATATATTTTGCCGAAAATTCCACTTTTTGATAAAAAATTAGTTTTCTTTGTGGAAAATTCAAGTACTCTGTTCTATAAGTTGAACAGCTTTTTCGAAAATTCTTTTTTTGTTGTTGTTGAAAGATCATATAGATTAAAATGTAAATTGCGGACTTCCCTCAAATCCAAAAAATTATATAAATATTTATATTAGCATCACCTCATTTTACTAATTACATTATATTCCTCGAAACTGATTCCGACGAAATATAAATATCTCAGAAGTATAATTTTAAATCCAATATTTGATTTGATAACGCCTATCAGATATATGCCTTACATAATCTGAAGAAGCTCTGGAATACTCATTAGTTACATTGTTAACCAAATTCTTCAGTGGTGCATTGATCAGTTGTTTCTCTAATTAGAAAAAATGAGGATTGTTCGCACTATCATCTTATTACTGGCGGTTATCCTCAACTCTATTGGTGAAGATAATATTCTAATATATCTATAATTTTACGTTTATTCTTTTAAACACTATTTTAAATCCTATTTCCTATAAAATATTATTTGAGTTTGTCCGAAATAAGTACGAGTTTTATTCGAATCCTGAATGTGTATGCTATAAAACAGCAAATTTGAAAAGGATACTAACACTAACAATATTACCATAATTTTTCTGAATATCTCTATACAATATGTAAATAAAAAGAGTTCAGAGTTTCCTTGAGAGAAGCTTCCCAGGGCAAACATTGCTCAACAGCTTCAAGCTTGCCTCACAATTATGTAACAAAGGATTTATGATATACTGAGAAAAGATTAAGTCTTAAGAAGTCCTAAGAACAAGTCTGTTTCTTGTTCCAGTGTTGAGTTCAGAGTTCGAGTGCTTACCTAATGGCGAACCTATTCCTGGTGTTCCTCGTTCCGGAACTTCTCGGTCTCCTGCCATATTTGATTCTCCAGAAGGGCCTCCTCCTCCCACATCTCATTTTTCGGTCAGGACCAGGTCTCCTCCTGCCAGATCTCATTTTTCGGTCAGATCTCCCTCTCCAGCAGAGCCTCCTCTTCGTCGCAGGTCAAGGTTTTCTCCTGTCAGGCATTCTTCTGTACGCATGTTTGGATTAGAAGTTGAAAAACTTGGAGATATTCGGTTTATTCCCTGCACAAATCCGCACCGGCAGTTCAAATTTCAAAGATACACTTTTCCTGCCGACAAACCAATTATAGTGCGCACGACAGGAGCTTACAACTTTAGGCGTATGCCAACCGATGAAAAATATGTTTTAACAACAGCTACTAGTGATGTTGTTGCAATAGTAGAAAATAATAGATATCTTCGTGGAATATTTAATCATAATGGAAAGCGGGTGAGCATAAACATGGAAAGCGGCGTGATTTCCGAATTGTCCACCGAATTAGCCGATGAAACTCCAGTAGGTAAAAGTCAGAGAATCTCAATGAATTTTGAAATAATTGATGTAAATGATATTCCTTCAGACCATTGATTCGCTGTCAAAAAATTTATATTTAAAATATAATATTGTTTGTGATCCGAAGTGGAAGAAAAATGTTGCATGTAACAGCAATATTTCACCAAAAGTATCGGATATTTTAACAGCGATTGCAATATAAAATATTTTAATTTTTAATTTGTTAATAGTTTCGTAACTAATATTCAGCGATCAAAATAAATCCGAATTTGAAAGAATCGCAAATTATTTTTTACCCATCCACATTGTTCATCAAAATCATTAATGATCATTAGTCATCAATCATTAATCATTAATCATTAATCATTAATCATTAATGTTCATTAATTTGAGTAAAAAATTGGTCCCTTTGGTTAAAAATCAAACTTTTTTTTGAAGCTGCTCCTAGAGAAATGACATGAACATTAATTATTTTGATGAACAATGTGGACGGGTAAAAAATAATTTGCGATTCTTTCAAATTCGGATTTATTTTGATCACTGAATATTAGTTACGAAACTATGAACAAATTAAAAATTAAAATATTTTATATTACAATCGCTGTTAAAATATCCGATACTTTTGGTAAAATATTGCCTGCCTGTTATTTATTTAGAGATATTGACAGTTATGGGTACCCTTTTTTTTGCGTCCGGGCTCAGGGTCGTGGTGCACATGTAGCAGTAGCACAAGTACCATGCTGAGAGTGCGGTAGCCTCGATTATCGTTAAGCCTTTTGTATTCTTCCACGAAGAAAATAATTTTTTAAACATTCAAGTGCAACTTTTTGCACATTGATAATACGCAAAACATTGCCAGAAGCTAAAAATGGGTAATTTCCTTCAAGAATCATCTCTGTACGTTTCTTAGTTCCGGAGATGACACCTCTCCACTTCTTTGACAATCACTTATTAACAAATGAATATTTCCGACTCTAAATATCACCATTGAGCACAGAAAAGATCAGCAAAACACATATATTTTTTGCAGATTTTTCATTTTTTTTTCACTGACTTGCAGCCATTCAAAGTTAAGTATTCTAAAATGATGATGGGATAATTACGCTTTTCATCTTTCACTCGCCCAGAAATAATTGCTATTCATCTCAAAATTTTGAAACTACGTATCTGGATTGGCAAAACCTTCAGCAACAACATGCATGTGGTCCCATATTTTCAGATTTTTTTTTTCGGCTGAGATTTTCAGGAAAATCAGTACCAAAATCGCGGTGCCTAAACTTTTTGGACGGATAGCAATCAGTGTTTAATGGCATCAGCTTCCAACAATAAGGACAAATTTTCTTATTGAAATGAAGTCTGCATCTTCAGTTGACTATTGCTACGGGAAAAAATCTCACAAAATTAGTTAATTAGCTTTATTAAAGTTCTTTATTAGATGCCATCAGAAGTACGATCAATATTGTATCGTTTATGGCGTTGTACCTGGAAATTATAGAATGCTTAATTCTCATTTTGTCCATTGTTTAAGGGTTTACCAGATTACTTTTGTTCACAATAAATCAGAAAATGAGGAGAAAGATTGTTAACAATGGCTAATAATGGACAATCGTTACAATTTCCCATTAGTATACTTTCAATTGAATTCAGTTTATTGACCAAATGGTAGGTGTAACTATAATTATTTTACGAAAAATCAAATCAGCTCAGATTAGCGTCAGAAATCCAACCGTTCAAAATTTATTAATATTACATAAAATTAATTTTATCTTGTGAGCATTATTATTCAAATTATTAAACTAAGGCCTTTGAAATCAGATATCATTTTCAAATAATAGATTCATAACCTGTACATAAGAGCAAGACGAGAATTTTTCCAGCTCTGATTTGTTGACATATACGATACCGAGCATTATGAGGTTTGGATTTAGAGCACCGATTTGAAGAAATTGATCTCATGAAACTAATCATTGAATTTCTCTAGAAATTAAACTTCTCATTATAATAATTGAAGTTTCGTATTGGATATAAAATAATTAGTTCTTTATTATGAACAACATTTTTAACATTTTCATTCCATGTGAGCCAACATTGAGATTTATAATTTGAAGATATTTTCAAATATTTTTGGCAATTCATTTCAATTCGTTTGGAAGGCACCCTGAATTTATATTAATTTAACCTGAATTTTCTTCAATTTTTTGGAATTTTTTGGAATTCTCCGGAATTTTTTTTAATTAGCTTCAATGCTTCTAAATTCACTGAATTCCACTGAATTTAATGGATTTTTCAGTTTTTTGTTTGATTCATGAAGTCATTTGATTTCATGGAAGACTTTTGAACTCACCTTGAAGTTGAACTTTTTTCTTCCTTTTGTGAAAGACTTTATATATTGTAACTTTTTAAATTTTCGATTAATTTGAATTCGGCGATAGAACAAAGCGACGGACCAATGATTCATGAATTGGCACATATAAGAAGAAAAGATTGTAGTGTATGTAAGTGGCTTTCTCCAAAGCCACTTAACCCGGTCCAGTAACATCCATCCATGGACTGTCACGCCCGTCTGGTAATAACCGCGAAAACCTGCCACTCATACAAATGAAAACTTCACTATCCTGAATCTGATCCTGTCTCTTAAGGAGGATGAATATCAAATATGAAATATTAATCCAGCACTTTTCAGAAATTCTCACTCGTGTCAAAGGAAGAGCCCACATATCTATATCACTACACTCTAAATTACTATAAGTCAAAAGTTGACTGACAGAATTAATCAACTATGCTTTGACTGTAAAATCAGTCAATTCTAGTGACAATACAGTCGGATTAACAGATGAATCAGTCAATACTACTGACTGATATTCAGTCAATGTAAGTGACTGATTTTTCTGCTGTTATAACATTATTTCTAAATAAAAATTCTTCATTAAATTTATACATTTTCATAATTGATTGGAATGAACCATGAATAACTAGTGAATACATTGGATGTCACGGAAAAGGTGACTCAAAACGACTGATTTAATTAGTGAAAGTTACTGATGGTTACATGATTTAAAGTGACTGATTTAATTAATTGCATTCACAATTGAAATCATTCTAAATTACTGATTCGGTGAGTGGACGTTACTGATTAGTTCAATTCATATTTATTAGTAGGACGTAAATCTTTTTGGTTCGCAATTCATATTTTTGGTTGAATTCAACTGATTTTGATTTCATGTAAATGTCGTTTTGGGTAGAAAATGTCAACTATTACATCTTTCTTCTACAACTCATATCTTTTGGTTCAAGATTCAACTACCTGATAAAAGTTGAACCACTTTGTTCAACATTCATTTTTTTGGTGAAGATGTATTATTTTAGTTAAAACTCATCACTATAGTTAAAATATTTACTTTCTTCGAAGTTGCTGTTTGTTGCTGAAGATTAATCTTTTTTACTGAAATTTTACTATTCCATTTTTGGTTGAAGGTGATCTTTTTTAGTTAAAAATTCAACTATTTGGTTGAAATTTGAAGTTTTTTTCACAAATTTGTCGTTATTGGTAGAAAATAAGTCTTCTTGGTTGAAAGTTCATCGTTTTTGTTATATTCAACTGTTTCTCATTTAGAAATGAATTATTTTTTGGTTGAAATATTAGGTACATGTTTCATCTTTTGTAAAGGATTCATCTGTTGTTTTTTTAAATTCTACTAATTGGTTACAAGTTGAACTACTTTGTTAAAAATTCCTTTCTTTTTTATTAAAGATCCATGACTTTAGTTACAAATTCATCTCTTTGAAAATTCCTCTTTTTACTTGATAATTTATCTGTTTTCATTGTAAATTCAAGTGTTTAATTGAAACTTTATTTTGTTTAAAATTCGTATTTTTGGTTAGAATTTTTTCTTGGTTGAATATTAATCTTTTTAAGTTGAAAATTGAACTTTCTGGTTGAAAATTTCAGTATTTTGTTGAAAATTCGTCCTTTTCGGTGGAAAAGTAATCTTAATTATGGAAAATCCATTTTTTCTTATCGAAAATTGAACTACTTGGTTGAAAGTGGAACTGCTTTGTTGAAAATTCATTTTTTTGGTTGATTATTCATCAGTTCATTTGAAAATTCTTCCAGTTTATTGAGAATTGAACTATTTTGTTGAAAATTCTTCTTTTTTGTTGAGAATTAACATACTTTTTATTTGAGAATTCAATTTTTTGTTGAAAATTCGTGTTCTTTGGTTGAAAGTGCTTAATTTGAAAATTCATTTTCTTGTTTAGTGATTCATCACTTTGGAAGAAAATTAATCTGTTTGGTTGTAAATTTGACAATTTCGTTGAAAATTCGTTATTTTTTCAGTTGAAGATTCATCGTTTTATTAGAAAATTCATCTCTTTGGTTGAAAGTTAAAGAACTCCATTTTTTTCAAATTGACCTTTTTTAGTTGAACATTCAACGGATTCGATCATTTAAAAGGACTGATTTCATCCCTGAGTCAACTGGACTGATTTTAAATGTCACGCTTGACTGACTTTTTAGTCGTCGAATCCGCATTATCTGAATCATTCAAAATTGACTTTGAATCAATAATTTTTGACTAATTCCAGTTGAGAGTATAGAATATAGCGTCTTGGAAATCTTTGAAAACCTGGAAAAGTCTTTGAATTCTTTTTTACCTGGAAATTCCTGGAAAGACTTTGAATTTTGGTTATGGTCCTGGAATTTTTATTTGTTCAAAGAAACAATATTTTTTTGAACTTGCTCTCTGCTGGATGAAAAAAGACTACCTTCGTAACAAGAGATTATTCATTTTATCAAGGTGAAAATCGCGAAGCTACAATATTTGTATAGTGCGACCATAGGTTAGGGAAAACCTGGAAATCAGGGAGAAGTCAGTGAATTTTATTGGTTGGAGAAAGTCGGATTTTTTTATAAATCTTGGAATAGTCAGGGAATTTCTATAGGAGACACTTTAAATAACTGTAAAGGATAGTAAATTAGACATTTTCTTATTTTAATTTGACATTTTCATATTCCGTAAATGAAAAATTTTATGCTAAAAATGTTCCAGTTATTCATTATTTATTTTAATATTTAAATATCAATGGTCAGGGAAAATTAAATATTGGTCAGAGTAATGTTAGAGAATTTTGAAAATAAAGTTGTTGGCTAACCAGATATCATGCTTTTGTCAGTAATTTATTTGCCTTATATTTTTATTTCTTTTTTTCAGTTACTTCATCCTGATTATTATACTTTCAGCTAAGAATTTTATTCATCTCTTTGATTGAAAATCTAACTACTTTGTTGAAAATTAGTTTTTTTGCTATTTGAAATTAATTCTGTACCTGAAAATGTAACTTTTTAATTTCTTTCACAATTGATCTTGTTCAATTAAAAATTCGTCTTTATAGATAGAAAAATAGTCTTTTTGGTGAAAATTTCCTCTTTTTTTGTTGAAAATACAGCTGTTTTACAATAAAATTCGTCCTTTAACTTGAAAGTTTAAAATTGGGATGACATTTTTTTCTGTCTTGGCTAAAAAATCTTTAATTTATTGAACATTCGTCTTTTTGATTTAAAAATTTGAATTCTGTGTTGAAAATTGAGCTACCTCGGTAAAAATTCTTTTTTTAATGAAGATTCATCATTTTAATTAGAATTTATCTTTTTAATTTGAAATTATATTATTTGTTTAAAAATGTATCTTTTTAATTTGAAATTAAATTATTTTTTTGAAAATCTTTCTTTTTGGTAGAAAATAAACATTTTTGGGTTGAAAATTCAACTGTTTTGTAGAATTTTCAAACATTGTCTTTTTTTATGGACAATTAATTTTCTTGATTGAAAATCCGTCGTTTCAGTTAGGAATTCATCTTTGTAGGTTGAAAATTGAAGTATTCGGTTAAAAATTCAACTATTTTTTGGAAAATTTAATTTTCGTTGAAATTCAACTCTTTCCTGAAAAATTTTAATATTCTGGCAAAAATTCTCTTTTGTTTTTGTTGAAATATCAATTACTTAATTTTTTTTGTGAAGAATTAATCTTTTTCTTGAAAATTCAAATTTTTGTGTTGAAAATTCAACTATTTTGCGTTGAAATTCAATATCTTTTGTTTCAAAATACAACTATTCGGTTGAAAAGTCACTTTTTGATTAGAAAATTCAAGTATTTTGTTAAAAAGTATTCCTTTTCGATTGAAAATTCGACTGCTTTTTTGAAAATTCGTCTATTTGGAAAGAAACTTTGTCCTTTTGGGTTTGAAATTCACATTTTTGGTGAAGAATGAAACTGTCTGCTCGGAAATTAAATTACTTAGTTGGAAATGCAGTTTTTTTTATCGTTTTTGTTTAAAATTCTATCATTTTGTTAAAAGATTATCTTTGTACGTTGAAAATTCACCAATCTGCTTGAAAAATTAACTCATTTGTTGGAAATTTCATTATTAAATTGAAAATTAAACTTGAATTAGCTTGAAATTCGATAACATAGCCAAAATTTTAGCAATTCTATTAAAAAAAACTTAATTTTATTTCTTAAATGAATTTTCCACATAAGAAATTAATTTCTTGCATTCATACACATTTTTCTAATGGTTTAGTATCTAAGAGACTTTAGAAAGTGCAGAAAATATGTAAATTACAGAGCCATTAAATCAGAATCAACATTTTCAGAGTAACTGATAATTATCTTCATTTGAGGTTTGTTTGTATTTATAATAAATCAATATTTGCTGCTTGCCAATCTCTTCGGTGAAGTCGACCTTATTGCACATGTTGTATGCTGTTACAGTGTTACAAATCTTCTTGTTTAACACTGCTGGCTATAAAACTTAATACTCTACTGTGATGTCCATTGCAAACAGACACAGTACATCACGATAATGTACTTATAAATACCCGACATGAGTTAATTCAATACCATCATTATATACTATAATATACTTTATATATGTGAACACTTACACATAAAATGCGACAGATATTCGTCGGTATCTGAACTAACGGGGGTTCTAAATTAAGAAACCTCTAGCTTACGTTTAATTCTAACGGCATCACATTAGTAATACGGATTCCATTCGAAACAAGGAAACAAAAATTTTCTGACAAATGTACCAAAAAAATTCCCGTCGAGGGGAAAACGATTCTGGTCATCCGCTGGACCGCTCGGTTATCCGAAGTTGTAATCCACGGTAATCCGCGTAACGCACAATTATCTGAAGTAATCCACTTGAAAGTTTGATTAATGTAATAATCTATATCTCTTTTAGTTGAAATTCATGTATTTTTTTTTTAATTCTTCTTCTTGAGTAGAAAATTAATTTTTCTTGTTGTAAATTCACGATTTTTGTTAGAAATTCCACTTTTTTGTGAAAAATTAAACTAATTTGTATGAAATTTAACAATTTTATTGGAAACTCATTTTTTGTTTCAAAATTCAATTGATCTGTTGAAATTTCGTCTTTTGAATTGAAAATTTAACGATTTTGATCGAATAATTTATTTCTTTGCTTGAAAATTTAACTATATTGTTTAAAATAGTTTCGTTTTTTATTAAAAATTGATGTTCCAATTGCAGATTCTTCATTTTAGTTGAAAATTTGGTTTTATTGGTTAAAAATTAACTTTTTAACCGAAATTTTCAATTATACATGATTGATCGTAAGTTTTTCTTTTTTATTTGAAAATTCAACTAATGAGTTAAAAATTCACTATTACGTTTAAATTTTCTGTCTTTGGTAGAAAATTAATCTTTTTGGTTAAAAAATGAACTATCTGGTTGATATTCAAACTACTTGTTAAAAATTTACTTCTTAGTTGTTTTTTTTTAGTTGAAAACTCCTCTCTTTGATAAACATTTCATTATTTTGTTAAAAATTCTTTGTTTTTTTTTGTTTAACATTAATTTTTAAAATGTAGATTTAACTACTCCAGTCGAAGATTCTTTATTTTAGTTGAAAATTCTCCTCAATTAAAAATTTGACTATTCTGCTGAATATTCCATATTTTTGTAAACAAAATTTTTTTCTCAATAAAAATGTAAGTGCCTAATTTTGATAGAAAAGTTATATTTTTATTCGAAAATTAACTGTTTGGACGAGAAGTTTTTTTTCAGTTGAAAATCCAATTTCTTGTTTAAAAATGCATATATTATTTATGAATTCTTATTTTTTTGTAGAAAATTAATCCACTCGGTTAAAAATTTATATTACTGATTAAAAATTCAATTTTTTGGTTAAAAATTAATCTACATTGTGAAAAACTAATTTTTGCGGTTAAAATTGTTTGTTTTTTTGTTGTCGAAAACTCTATTTCTTGGTTAAAATATAATCTACGTTGTAGCAAATTCGACAATTTTGTGAAAAAGTCTTTTTTGGTTACAATTTCAACGGTTTTGCTGAAAATTCGTCTTTCAGGGTTAAAATGCAAAGAGATTATTCGCAAATTGAAGCATTTGGTTGATAATTAACATTTTTGTGCCTAAAGAAACAATTTTTTTGGAAAGTATTCTTTTTGGTTGAAAAGTTAAAAGGTTTTGTTAAAAATTCGTTCTTTTGGTTGACTTGAACTGTTTTTTTTATTTGAAATTGAAATTTGTTTAGGCTGAAATATCAATTATGACATTTCTCGTTGAGAATGCATCACTTTTGGTTGATATATGATTTACTTTCTAGAAAATTCCACAATATTGTTAAAAAGTCAATTTTTTGTTTGAAGGTTCTTCATTTTAGTTGAAAATTCATCACTTTGTTTGAAAATTCAACTATTTTAGTGGAAAACCATCGTTTTTAGGTTAGATATTTATTTTTAATTTGAAAAATTAACTATTCCATTTTTTGGTGAAAGATTGATCTTTTTCATTAGAAGATTCATCTATTTAGCTGAAAATGTATCTTTTTCAGTGGGAAATTTATCAAGGAATCTGTAATATCATTAGAGAATAACAGAAAATATTCAACGTCTTTTCAGACTAGATGGAGCTATGGAAGAAAAATTATTTTAAATAATTTTTTTTTTTTAAAGATCTCCTTTTGCTCCACTGGGAATCGAACCACAGAACTATACTGATTTCCGGTCAGGTGCTTTTCCATTATAAGCTTCTAAAGAGATCGAGAGAAGAAACTTTTTTCAAAAATACACGCATTATGTACTTTCTTAAACATTCATTTTTTTCAAAGAAAATTAATGTTTTTGGTTGAAAAATTCACTATTTTGTTGAAAATTTAACAATTTTGTTAAAAAATAATCCATTTCAGTTGGAAATTCATGTAAGTCTAGTTTATGCGGAGTAATCCACCATAATTTTATGTAATCCTATGTAATCCGGAGTAATCTTAAGCCATCCAGACTAATTATGTATATAGAGGTAATCCAGGGTAATCCAACGTAATCCAAAGTAATCCACCTCCGCTGGACCGCATTTTTAGGAGTTGTTTCCCCCTCGAAAATCAAGATAGATGAATTTAAAAATAAATAGTTTGAATTTTCTACTAAAAATATAATTTATCAATCAAAAATTGAATCATAAAATTTTCAGTTTAAGACATTCTATTTTGACAGGAAAAATGTATTTTTAATCCGTTGAATTTTAATCTTATAAAGAATAAATTTAAAGCCTAAACTAGAGTAGTTGAATTTTCAGATAAAAAATTAATTTGTAACAAAAAAACAAGAATTTCCAACAACAATATTTAATTTCCCTCATTAACAAAATATGTCTCGCCGCTTGTGGAATTGCCCGAAAATGGAGAAATCTGGAATTCACTGGCCATCTAAATCATTTTTTGCTCGTATGCGGAGTGAGTATAACTGATAACAGAACGTAATAACGATGTTAACAATGACTATAATGCAAATTACTTGCTAATCATTTTAGTTTCGGAAAATTGTACTATTGTAAATGTTCACTCTTTTTATGCCTTTGAAGGCGAAAGCACATTCATGAAATACAAATATCTTAGAAAAGGTCTTTGCGTTACAGGATCTTGCTAATTCAATTAGTAAATATAAATGATGATAATAATTATTATTATACCAGCATGTCAAATCCCTTTCAGTTTTAAACATCTATTGTCTAGTATCATTGCCTACACACGGGAAAAATACTAGTTTCTATCGAAACCACCAGATTGCTTAAATTATGGACAAAACCTAACTAAAAATGAAAAATTGTATTTTGAGTCGAGACAGCTTTACGCCTTATGACATGAATATCCCATTTTCTTAAATTCATGAAAATTTGTTACTATAATATAAATTGAGAAACGATTGGTGTCAAGCTTCAAACAATCGCAATAAATGAATTTTAAAAACTATCATGATAGTGCAGCATTTCACATTGTTCCCGCAAAGAAATAGTTTTTATGAAATATCAATTTCGCGTATCTTCAGAATGTAAATCTTCCAAATTTTCCAAAGTTCCATGATGCCTCAACATCGAATCGGTTTTCATAATTTAAATAGAACATTCTATGAGACATTCGAGTTTTTTTCCGTGTACATTGACAATTACAATCACATTCAGTCATATTGCATTGGTGTTTTCCAAACACAATTCTCGGAACACCTCTCAAAACATCAATTTTTCATAAGAAATCTCCCTTTGAAACTACAGATCTTAATAAATAGAGCAAGTGAAAATAAATAGAGCAAGAAAGGGCTCACTTTGTCGATCGTTGCTTAATTGAATTTAATAGCATTTCATTGAACATTTCTCAGTTTAAAAATGTCTGATACAATGTTCTAAGCAATCGTCCTGATGTATATATCTGCGTGTGGATGAGTGTGTGTGTGTGGGTGTGCGTGGATGTCACTTTTTTTTGTGAACACGGCAACTTCAAAACAGTTGCAAATAAATTGAGAAAATTTGTAGGGCTGATTTTCACCACTCATATCTTGAAACTGACAAAAGAATTTCTAAAAATATTTATTGCATTCTTGTAGCACTTCTTAATGTTTTAAAACTCGGTTGATTGTAGTTTAACTTTTTTCATCAACATAATGCAAAGTTGATGCAAGAGTAAAAAATATGAGTTGATTCGAGAGGAATCGATTGACCTATAATGATAATGCATTTTATTTCCGAATAGGGAAGCTCTGGTAATTTGAAAAAAATGCTTTTATAGTAAAAATTTTTCATTAACATAAATCAAAATTCATTCAGCAACGGAAAAGATTCCTTGATTCGATGCAAATTGATTGACCTATAATATTGATACACTTTATTGGAGAGTAAGAAAGTTCTGCTGATTTATAATATTTGAAACATCCGTTTTTGACAGATTAAAAATTATCATTAACATAATTCAAGGTCGACGCATGGACAAAAAATACTTCCCGATCATTTAAATAAAATAATTCTGAAAATTTTTGCGAAAAACCCACAAAGCTGGGAATGAGATAGGGTGCGTCAGAACTTCTCCCTTCCTTTTTCCAGCTCTGCAAATTGCAATTTCAAATACGACATTTTATTTGTCGGATTTGTCATTGTAGGTTTATATAGGTTTATGTTTGTTTAAAATTTATCAATATCAATGATTGTTACGAGATAGATAAACTTGCTTACACTTCCAATTTTTCACAGAATTTTCTCACAAACAAACCCTTAAAACTAACATCCATCCACATCTTATCTTTAATTTCGCACGCTGTTATTGCCTTGCCTTCCTCGCTTCGCCTCGCCTCGCCTCGCACGCATGTCCCTACTTTCTCGCTTTGCCTCGCATTGCCGAACTCTGCCTCCGCGGCTAATACCTCATATTTATCTACTATTCACAATTTTCACAGTTCACTCATATCTGCTTCCTCTTCTATTTATAATCTTTCGTTCCCCATTCCTCTTCGTCCTTCCTTCTTTTCTTCTCCATCTAACCCAACACCACCTTCACCCATGCAACTGCCCATTTGGCTCTCCTTTTGTGCATCAATACCTCCATGCTTATCCTACTCCTTTCCACCTCCACGCACTCCTCCAATCAGTGCTCCATTCTTGCGTCCCCCTCGACATCCTGCCGCAGCCTCTTTGCCACCACCATCGCCTATACTTTATACGCTGTATTCATTGGCATAATCCCTCTATAATTTTTGTGCCTTTACCTATCTCCTTTCTTATACAGTGACACTCATGATCCAACCCACTCATGGTCTAGCCAAAAAAAGGTCAATTTTCGTCAAACTCGCGCATACCAGCTCCACGGCCATCTTGGTTACCATTCATTACAGCCGACAGCTGTACATTTATTCAATATGGCAGTGTAACTGCTATCGTTGCTGATTGGCTGCAATTTTTTTTACTTGCGCGTGACTAGACCTGTTGTGAATTGGATCATGGTGACACTATTCACCCCTCTCTTCAGCCTCCTGAGAATCCCTCCCCTATCCATACTTCCTCCACTATCTCCTTCAGCCTCTCCCTAACCTCTTGTGTACTAAACAGCCACTCTACGTTCTCTTCACCGTCCACCCCTGCTGCCTTCGACCACCTTTACTTCCTTATCTGTTTCTCTATCTCTTTGTCCTCCAACTTCTTCATCTCTGCCTCTCTCATTCTTCTACATCCATAATCTATCTTCCTTTCATATGAGCCCTGAAATCATTCTTAAAAAAACTCCCACCAGCCTCACTTATTATTTTCTCGCTTATCCCCAATCTACACTTCCTAAACCTATTTATTATCTCGGAAACGTCCCCCTCTATCTTGACACTTCCCAACTTCTCTTCCAGATCTTTCTCCTTTTTCTGTTCTTCCTTCTTACACATCAATCTAACCCCCCCAACCCCCCGTCATTTCTTCGTACTCCTTCCTTTTCGAAGTTCCCTCTTTCCACTTCTTGTACTTCTCCTTCACCTTACTTTTCATCTTTTTACATTCTTTATCCCACCGTGCCTTCAACATTCCATTTTTCTTCTTTCTGAATACCTTCTTTTGCACACACCCTTTCACTTTCTCCTTTGGATCTTCCCGTATCTCTTCCACCGACTCTTCTTTAATGCGAACCTCCTCTAACTGCTCCTAATACCCTCTCCCTCGTCGTTTTTTCCCACTGCTGCCTTCCGCTGCTCTGTCCCCTTATCCACAACCCTATTGGCTGATGGTTTGATTCTACTCATCCTTTAACTGCGAATCTCTCCGCCTCTTCCCACCTTTGCATATTCATTATTTCATGATCTATCACCGATACTATACCTTACTTACATATGTGTATTCTTCCTCTTCGTCTCCTGTTACCATACTATTCGCCACAACCCAGCCTCTATCCTCCATTCTGGCCTTCAGAATCTTCCCCATCTCATTTATTGTCTAATCCTTCGATTTCCTTTCGAAGGTCTCTCCTTCCCTGTGAAGGCCCTCCTCCCTCCCCATCCTCGCATTGAAGTCACACCCCAGTACCACCATACCTTCCTCTCTTTCGCCGAGCAATTCTTCTACCCTTTCCTTGATTCTTTCCAACCCATCCTTATTGTACACTGTCACAAACTTACACGTTACCCCTTCTATCTTCACTGCCCTCATTTACACGCCCTCTCCCTCTTCTTCTTACCTATGAACTTCTTCCTTACTTTACCTTACCTTACCTTACCTTTTCCGCTCTCCCTTCACTCGTCTTCCACCTAGCCCTGTCGTTCAGCTTTGTCTGTACCTTCGTTTTCTTCCTCGTCAAATCGTGATCGATGAAAACCACCTTATCCTTCATCCTGTTTTTATTTCGCATCACCCCCAACTCCTCTTCCTAGCTCTCCAACTCCACAACCACCATTTCCATCTACTTTTCCCCCCTCTAGTCTAACTTTGCCGACCTTGCCTTCAACCAGTTAACTGGTAGGCTCGAAGTCAATGTTATACAATTTTATTTATTTTTTATAATTTATTTATTCTACAAAAATTTGTAGTCAGTTTGGAAAATATATTGAGACAAGATCCCCCTTTTTGACACACCTCCTTAGTGGTGCATTCGTTCGAATAGATACCAGAAAAGATCGAGGTGTTTTTATTTCTCAGTTTAATATACGAGCCTGGGATCAAAAAGGGGTCGAGAAGCGTAAGCTGGCATAAATATCGCCATGAATCCTTTTAAGCTGTGTCATATAATTAACTGCGGTACTTACAGTGTGTTCTAAAAGTATGGAAACAGCAAAATATCTTGGAAGGGAACCATTTTCGGAGAATATGACCAACAAAAAAGTTGTAGGATTTTTTAAGCTTGATCGAATGATGAGCTTGACCTTCACGATGACCTCCACTGTCATTTCAATAAAAAATAAATTAATTAGCATTTCGAACTCGAAAGTTCATTGCCTCACTACCCGATTCGGGTAGTGTTTCTAGGTGGATAAATACTATCAGTGTGGGTCCACCACACCCACGACGGGTCAACAACACGCAGTATTCCCCGAACGGTCACCCATCCAAGTACTAACCGTGCCCAACACTGCTTAACTTCAGTGATCTAACGGGAACTGGTGTTTTCAGCGTGGTATCGCCGTTGACTGTCATTTCAAGGACAAATTAATTTTTTAATATGAAAATCACTATTTTTGACCCCAGAAACTGAGAGAGCAGAAAATTCTATGTCCAGATATGACCTTGACCAATCAAAAATTTGCCCTGGAGAGGTCACGGTCAAGGTCGAAGTCATAAATCGATCAGGGGTCGAAAATTATACAACTGTTGCGTTGGACACTTTCTTCAAAAATGCATCCCAATCGCGTCATCCTGCTGTACGTTGTTTGACCTTGCAATTACTTCCTCAGGTAAAATTTTCGATTGGTTATGATCATATCTAGACGTGGAATTTTCCGCTTTCTCAGTTCCGAGGGTCAAAAATAGGGGTTCCACTCACTGCTGAATTATCTTAAAGTGAACTATAGTACTCAGATAGCGGTACAGCTTCGCATATGTCAGACTAGCCGTTGATAAAACTACTAATATTGCAGGAAAAAACACTGTTCATCTTAGCTTGTTTGACGAATGTCAAAGTAAAAGAATAAGGTTGAAAAACACCCATCTTGTGCCCGAACAGCTGGAGCACACAAAGTGCTGAGCGAACTGGAGAAACTGCACCAAAGATATGGGCACCTCAGTGAATGTGATCTACGAAGACTCGCCTCCAAAAACATAGTCAATGGATTGAAAAATGGGAAAGATGACAAGTTTTCAATATGCAAAAATTATAGCTTAGGTAAACAGAATGCGACATCTTTTCCAGAGAAGTCGGAGTCAAAGAGCGAAAAACTATTCAAATTGGTTCATCTCTACGATTGTGGTCCTATAAAAGTCAAGCCTCTAGGAGAAGCAGCATACTTTGCAACATTCATTGACAAGAAGTCAAACTGGGTCGAGCTTCATTTTCTGAAAACCAAATATAGGGTGAAAACAGCCATTGAGAATTCAAGGCACTTGCTGAAAATTGTAACAAGCAAAGAATAAAAACTTTGTTTACGGACAACGGTCTTGAGTATTGTGACGCTGATTTCATAGCACGAATGAATCGCACGCTTGTTAAGATCGCGTGGCGTACGCTGTTGGCGTCTGATATACCAGAAACTTTTGAGGCAGCAGCAGATTAACATTTCGCCTCATCATTTGATACTCCACTGACTGCGAAGAATATTGTCTTTGGAATCGAGAAATCAAGAAGATAATGGTCAGTTGAGACTTCGCATTTACGGAAGTATTCAGCTGAGTTAAGGCCACAGAAGAGAAAAGAGAATTTCCAGGTAACACACCAATCATCATCAATTTCTAGAACGACCTTGAGAACGATCACCGAAGTTTGCACAAAGAAAATTATGATGTGGAGTTCCCAGATGACAACGACCTTCCTTAAGACGTCCCAAACGATTTTACCAACGATGGAGGATAATCTGAGGAAGACGGGGATCTACCGCCATCAGCTGAAATTGCGAGCGAAACTCTTGCAAAGACTTATATGGGGCGAGGACGGCTTGAGATTGTAAAAACAGGTGAAAAGGGGCAGCCGAGAAAACAATTCCACACGGTTCAGGCGAAAACCGTGGAGAGAGCAACACTAATAAACAAAGAGGCGGAAAATCCTTCAGTTCCTGAAGTTTTACCCGGGCCATATGCAAAAGAATGGCAAAAGGCTATGCAAGCTGATATTGATGTCCTCACCAAAAACGGAGCCGAGATCTAAACTGATCAACCTATAAAAAAGAAGGTCATCGATTGCAGATAGGTTCTCAGAACAAAATACGACGCTGACAGAAACGTTGAACGTCAGGAGGATCGCTCAATAGCTAAAGGTTTCAGTCAACAATTTGTAATCGATTTTGAAGAAACTTTTGTTTCTGTTGCACGACATAGCCAGTACCAACTCGATGTAGTCATGGCGTACTCAAACGGTGACTTAGAAGAAGAAATCTTCATGAAACAAGACGATGAGTTTCTGAAAGATTGGAACGAACACCTCGTTTATTCTCCTTAGAAATCAATATACGGTCTGAAGCAGTCAGCTAGACAGTGGTAGCCGTTGGTTGGCATGACTCTATCCCATAGCTTTGACTATGACTTAGAAAAAGGCTGATATCTCCTAAACTAGCACTGACCATGAGGGCCTTTTTCATACAGATGCCTACATATAAGATTTTTGTACAGACGCCGAAACTGGTTGATGTGTGAGTCACTCACAAGGAGAAGTCGCGAGATGTGCGCGCTTACTATTCTCTGTGTTTTTTCAAATTAAACATAGTTAAAACTAACAATTCTTCTGAAATTTATCTTCATAATTTGAAACTTCATCTCTTTCGGTAGAAATTTCATTTTTTTATTAAAATTGTAACAGTTTGGTTGAAAATTAAAATCTTTCTTGGTTAACGATTAAAATATTATGTAGTTTAAATATCAATGATAATATTTTTTGTTGTGAATTCGAAATTTTTGGTTCTTGATTCAACTACTTGGGTAAAAGTTAAACAACTGTGTCAAAAATTCACTTGTTTGGTTGAAGATTCATCTTTTTGATTGGGGATTCAACTAATTCATTGCAAATTCTTTTTCTTCTTGGATGAATTCAAATGTTTTTGATTCAAAATGAAAATATTCTTGGATTGAAATATCAACTATTCCATTTCTCGTTGGAATATCTTCTTGTTTGGTTGAAAATTCAAAAGCTTTGTTGAAAAGTTATTTTTCTGGTTGAAGATTCAAAATTTCAGTTCAAAATTCATCTTTTTTGGTATGGAATCAATATATCCTCAGTAGAAAATTGATGCATTTGGTTGATTAGGATTAAATAAAATAATTAATTAACTTCATTAATTGAAATAATTAATTCAATTTATTTATTTAATGAATCAACGCTTGTGTGCACACCCAACTTTATCCACGTTGTTACACACCCAGGACATTCGAAAATCCATTTCCTTTTTTCAATTTTTCAAATAATCATGCAATTGGAATCGTTTCCTTGCCGTAACTTTAATGAATAAATGAATATCAGAAGTGAGTGCAAAAGGCACAACACACTTTTAAACACACAAAACACCAAAACCTGTTCCGGTTACGCTGCAACCCAACGCACAGCATTGCACGTCGTATTCCCGCATACAGAATGTAACAATTATTAATTTATAATTAATCAAGTTAATCATAAATCTATTTGTATTCAACACACTACAAGCGCATGAATAAAACAACTTGATAAGAAAATAATAATCCACTCAAAGTTGAGTTTATTTATTGTGGATACCCGGGTATCCTGAGTGTGACCTCGACGTATGTATACTTTGAAACCCATTATTTTCGCAAATGAAATTCCTAATGCATTTCTAAACAAACCATTTGTTTAGAAATGGGCTGAACAGTTTTCCAGGGGAGAGGAAAACTGCAGAAAACCTTTTCCGAGCGTAGCAGTCAATCGATAGTCGAGTTTGGATGTAGACATTTGATATCTCCGAGTGTCGTCTATGGTGGTCCAAATTTTTTTTTGAAATTTCATGCATATCCCCCTCTCCACTAAATTTTTTCAAATTCACAGAAGAATGAATGCATTTTTTCTGTGAAAAAAATGATATTCAGAGCTCAGGCAAGCAAAGGTACCCAAAAGACGTTTTTTTACATTTAATTCACAATCGGCAATATCAGGTGTACCGAGTTAACACTCGAAATTCCTTATGAAAATGAGCCATAAAATACGAATTTGTGAATTTGAGACCATTTTTTGAATTAATTAATTTATATATTATCTTCTATAACAATATTTTCTTAGAACAATGCTATAAAGTTGCCGGTTGTTCTTAAAATTCCCAACTTTTGCCCACTTTTAAATTAAAGTTGAATAATATCTAATTGAATTTAGCAAATGTAATTGTTTACACAATTTATTAATAGTTGAAATAATCTAATTTTTAAGTAATGCTAGAACGTGCCGTTTTTTAAAAAAAAATTTCCACTTTTTGTTCACTTTTCGACCAAGGTGAGGTCATATTTTTTTCAAGTTAACATACCCTATTGTTTATACAATGCATTATCATTTTCACTTAGATTTTATTTGAATAAAGCTAGAAAATGGCTTTTTCTCTGAAATTTTCAACTTTTCGTCCCGTTATACTCAGTCAGGCTTAGGTTAGTGCAAATTCACAAACATAATTGTTCAAACAATTATTGTTTAGAGCTATCTTTTCTTAGAGTCAATGATAGAAAGATGCAGTTTCTTCTGAAATCTTTAAATTTTCCTTGACTTTTTAGTTATGAACAAATAATGAAGGAATATCAAAAGGAATCAGTTTCAAATGGTATGAAATTTTTACAAAATGAAATATTTGTGCTCTTATGACAATGTTTTGAAAATATTATTGTGGACAAAAAGGCATTAAGTAACCACTTCAAGATAAAGTTACATTTAATGTGGCACAAATGAAAAATATTAATAATAATGCAAATAACTAGTTCTAATTGAGAAAAAAACATCAAAAAAAGAACAATATTGTTCAAATATTGAGTCTCTTTGATTTTTATTCATTATTCATTATCGGAAAAATCCTATGGTCCTAGCCTTGTACCTTTTTTCAATATCTTCATGCATTGAGTTCTGTTTTTTCTTTAAAAAAAAAATCAATTTTGTATCTGGTGCTCTTTTTTAGAGCCATTTTTCAGGAATTTACGACAGTAAATTCATAACGTCAAATATACATACATAAAAAATGTAGATATATTATTTCGAAGAAACTATGGATTGACAAAATTTGAAGCCTCGGTTAACATGGAGAAAAATGGAATATAAAAATATATACATACATACACACATGTAACATACATGCGGCCATACAAGTTCAAAAAATTGAAAACTTATAGAAATAATTTAAATATCATACACATAGATTATCAAAATTAGTTTATGCTAATTGATAATTGTCCGAATCTAAGCTTCCGGACTGTCCGTACGTTTATGCATTTTTACATAAAACGGTGAAGTCTAAACGTATGGACCTGGCAAGGGAAAGGTTGAACTGGAAAAGGGAACACTGGAACTTGGATTTAGGAAAGGTTATGGGCATGGCTTGCAGTGGGCTTGATCCTAAATCCAGGGAATCCAAACGTAAATATTTAGGGCCGCGGGTTTCGCAAGACCAAAATGCCGAGGACTTGAATTCTATAAAAGTCGTATATCCGGGTTTCTTAAATCCAGGTTTCACTGTATATTATCTTATGGAATCTATAGATTTTATGATTTTTATTGGATCGACGGCTCAATATTCATCCGATTTGGATGAAACTGGCACATGATATAGATCATTTGCATCCCATTAGGATTTCGAATAGACTTTCACTAAGGCCCAACTTTTTTGAAAACTGTTATGAGGACAAAAGTGCTAGAAAAATTCCTTTTTTTCAAATCTGTGTAAAATTGGACTTCGGACTTATGTCCCAAAAAGTGCTGCTCAAATAGGATTAAAGTAGGAAAGTCCAGAAATAGTTAAAACACAATTATTCTGTGGAAAACTCGAGATTCGAAGGACAATTTATGCTCTGAGAATATAATGCTCCTTTGAAAGATACGCATAATAGTCCGGGATCCAGGAACATGTGTACAGAAGGAAACTAATGAGCCTGCAGAAGATAGCGTGACATAAACGACACGGAAGAAAGTTTTTCGAGAAATTGAAGACATGTTCAATTGTTTAAATGTAAAGGATTGGAGTGCCTGTCATTGTTTATAAGATGTTCCCATGAGGTTGAGAAATTATCATTATCATTATAATGATTTATTGTATATAAAAATCTTCGATGGATTCATTCTCTCCTTATTGACGCTTTCGTTTTTTAATTGGGTTGTGATTCTTTCGTTTCAAGTTTTTTTTCATCATAAATTGACAGTTGACGTTGCAGTATCAGAAAAAAATATTCTCCAACTTTCAATCTTATCTCCTGTTTTCAAATTTTAATATTCAAATCCTTAAAAGTAAACCATTTCAATCAAAAGTATTCTGAATACAATGAGTTATAGATGTTGAATGCAACACTGAATAGAAAGGTTACTTGTACCAAGTGGATTTTACTTGGCTCAAGCAAATGAAAGTTCTGATTATGTGTAAAGGAATATTCATTTGAGGGAAATAATTATGTGCATTTGGAATTTAAGAAATGATTTTTCTTCAACCAATGAAATTTCAATGGCATTAAGTTTACACTGCTGATCCTCGGCAGGCTTGTCAACTTCGTCATGCTCCCGAGCAGGAGGCCTGGGTTGGATCCTTGTTCTGGTACCAATAGAAATTTTCCTATGTACTTCTACTAGGACTTTAGTGGTTCAGAACCCACCTTAAACTGTAGGTCTCCTCAAGAGAGGCTGATTGCCTCCCAGGGAAGAGGCTCCATGTCGAGAGAAAAATTACTTGGGGGACCTAATCGACTTTGCGAAAACTTGGAAAAGAGCCAGCGATCTCCTTGCTAAGATGCTGCATGTCGAGGGACTCTGGCTTGGTGGTCACAGGTCGATTTCGAGTAAAGGCCACACACACATGCATTTACATAACACACCAATGCAGTGCGTTGAATCTGTGCATCGAAATGATGACCTCAGAGGGACTGCTGGGTCCACCCTAAACTGGTTGTCCGTCTCCAAAGCCTAGCTAGGGAGGCTGCCGGATGTCAGAGTATATGAGGCTCATTTGACTGTGCAAAGAGGTCCGCGTCATTCACTGTGCGATGGGGTACGCCTGGCAACTGGGAGGTATATTTTTATGACGTTGGGAACAACGAAATGCACCGAGATCTACAAATTGAGTGAAGGTGGCTAGTACCTCGATTTTCAATAGATTTTTTATCAAGAATAATATGCATTACTCGGAATAAAACAAAACGATCGTGACTCGTGTGAATGCAGCCCTCGTTTCGCTCGGGCTCGTTCGCAATCGACCGTTTTCCTCACTCGTATAGCTCAATATACTATTAAAATCAAGTAAATGTTTTATAGGTTTAGAAACATATTTCCCCACATCAAAGTTTTGAATATTCAAAACAAAGAAACACGCGGGAGTGCAAGTTTCGTAGTACACGATTTCTTGAATAAACAACTGGATGCTTCCAGCTTGAATTATAATTAAAATTGTTATCATACATATTTGATTATCAACATTCACAAAATCTGAAATCTTGGTAAACCTCAATCAAGAAAATTCTATAAAAAATCCACTTTCAGCAGGAATCGAACTTGGGTCCGTAGAGTGTGAAGTCCACAAGGATGGCCACGACACTACCGCAACATGTGAAGTCTGAGTCGGAAAGCTATCTTTAAGCGGAAAATACACAAATTTGCACAGCGCACAATGCATGTCGCACAAGGTTCTCGACCAATCACAGGCCTCTATTGCAATCGCTGTGATTTTTGCTCAGCATGGCGCAGAAGGCGTCGAAAAATTCGTAACATTGAGCTTTCATGATTCTGCAGCCTTCTTGTGCAATCCTCGGCTGCTTGCAGCAGACGATTTTCAATTTCCTGATCACAAATTTCTCGCGCGTTGCGTCGTTTGTTCTGAAAGTGTCGCGCGTCGCATCAACTAATCAAATAGTATGTACAAATTATTTCGCGATTAGTATGATAGTATAATAATTTACAGTTTTCACAATTCTCACGTCAAGACTTCACAGTTTGAGGCTACAAAACGATCCGTGTGCGTTGAAGCGTGTTCTCTTGTGCGTTATGCCTTGTATTTATTTGCTGTGCACATGTGTGTGCTTCCCGCTTTGAAACCTGACCATAAATACCAAACAATTGTTCTCCAACCCAAACATAGGGATATTGAATTTGATAACATATTCGTCTTATTTAAAGAAGTATCCAATTGTAATAAATTACATCAACATTCATTATTAAAATATTTCAGTTGAATGAATATGCATTCATCTTGATGGAATATTTATTTCATTGAAAGGAATATTTATTTGGAATAGTCTCCTTCCTATTCTACATTGGAAAAACCATTT
The DNA here is from genome assembly GCA_932178445.1 of Andricus quercusramuli. Taxonomy (NCBI): domain Eukaryota; kingdom Metazoa; phylum Arthropoda; class Insecta; order Hymenoptera; family Cynipidae; genus Andricus; species Andricus quercusramuli. The sequence continues at coordinate 49,526 of CAKNXH010061738.1, forward strand.
TTTACAACCAAAATAATAAATTTTTAATTTAACAAAATACTTATTTCACTGAAATGAATGTTTTGACATGAATAATTCAATTCTACTAATCGAACGAAACATTACCTTTGACTGAGGAAATAATTATTTATGTAAACACAATGATTTTTGAAGTAAAACTTCTTTTGGGACATGAGTGCATTGAAAAGAATTACTGAACGACCGAACGGAAGTCTCTGTCTCTCTCCAACGGAAGTCCCTGTCTCTTTCAAACAAGAATACTCTTTATACATTCTCTCTGTTCTCGCGTCTCCCGTTTATGCGATGATTTACAATTTTTTTGCTCTAAAGACTTCCCCTTGAGATCCCTTGGCCCACTGCGGCCAAGCCAAGCAAGCATGTATATGCTCTCTCTTCTATTTCTCTCTATCTCTTTCTATCTTCACACAATCTTTTACTATGTGATCTCCTCAAAACTCATGCTGATCCCTCACGACAAATTTCAAAGTTAATCCATCAAAGTTTCGCTTTTGCCGTGTAGTTCCACTGCCACACACGGTTTTTA